>PVLC010008965.1:0-40013 GCA_004027655.1 Graphiurus murinus
CAAAAAAAAAAAAAAAAAACTAAAAATCTGAATTTCTAGATTCTCTAACTAAAAAGGAAGAAAGGCATGGTGGCCCATGCTTGTAATCCCAGCATTTGGAAAGTTGAGACTGGAGGATCTGGGTTCGAGGCCAGCCTCAGCTACCTAGTGAGGCATTCCGCAACTTAGTGAGACCCTGTTTCAAAATAAAGAATAAAAAATAGGGCTGGGGGTATAGCTCGGAGGTAGAATGCCCCTGAGTTCAATTCCCACTAAAACACACACACACACACACACACACACACACACACAAATATATATAAAATAGGGGCTGGGGATGTAAGTCAAAGGTGGAATACCCCTGGGTTCAGTCCCCAGTACCAAAAAAAAAAAGAACCTTTAGTTTTCCCTAATTAAAGTTTCCTGGCAACTTGTTACTATGCTGTTTGCCACTAAAATAAGCAAAGTTCAAGCTGGGTACTGTGACACACACCTGTAATCCCAGTACTTGGGAGTCTGATATGGGAGGATCTCGCTAAGTTGCTGAAGCAGGCCACGAATGGCCAGATTTAGCAACTTAGCAAGACTCTCAGCAACTTACTAAGACCCTATTTCAAAATAAAAAAATAACTTTAAAAGGACTGAGGTAAGCCGGGCGTGGTGGCACATGCTTGTAATCCCAGGCTGAGACCGGAGGATCTGGGTTTGCGGCCAGCCTCAGCTACCTAGTGAGGCCCTCTGCAACTTAGTGAGACTCGGTTTCAAAATAAAGAATAAAAAATAGGGCTGGGAGTGTAGCTTAGAGGTAGAATGCCACTGAGTTCAATCCCCAGTACCGGGAAAAAAAAAAAAAAAAAAAAAAAAAGACTGAGGTTATAGCCTGGAGGCAGAATGCCCCTGAGTTAAATCCTCAGTACCCTCCCACCCCCAAATAATAAATAGGTAAACCTCACATTTTTTTCCCTATTCTGCCATAAACAGAAGCAAAGTAACTAACTTACTTCCCTCCCTCCCTGTACTGGGGATCGAACCCAGGGGCATTCTACCTCTGAGCTACACCCCCAGTCATTTTTATTCTTTATTTTGAAACAGGGTCTCATTAAGTTGTAGAGGGCCTTACTGTGTAGCTGAGGCTGGCCGAGAACCTGTAATCTTCTTTCTCAGCCTCCCAAGTACTGGGATTACAATCGTGCACCACCATGCCTGGCCCTGGCTAATTTTATTAAAAAAAATACAGGCCAACTGTGGTGGCGCAAGCCTATAATCCCAATACTTGAGAGCTAAGACAGGAGGATCTTGCATTCGTGGCCAGCTTCAGCAACTTAGCGAGGCCCTTCACAACTTAGACCTTGTTTCAAAATAAAAAATAAAATAGGGCTGGAAGTATATAGCTTAGAGGCAGAATGCCCCTGGGTACCACACACACACACACACACACACACACAAACAAAACACCAGGCTGGGGGTATAGCTTAGTAGAAGAGTGCTGGCCTAGCATGCACAAAGCCCTCTTTGGCCTCAGCACTGCAAACAAAAAAAGAGTGATGCATCATCATCATTCTGTTTGTTATAGGCCAGCGTTTGAACCCTGCCCTTCCAAATCTCATTGGCTAAGTCGTTGCGAGACCAAATTATAGAACTCAAGAAAATATAACACAAGCCGGGTGGTGGCGCACACTTGTAATCCCAGTACTTGGGAGGCTGAGACAGGATTCGGGTTCTTGGCCAGCCTCAGCTACTTAGTGAGGCCCTCCGCAACTTAGTGAGACCCTGTTTCAAAATAAAGAATAAAAAATGGGGCTAAGGCCGGGCGTGGTGGCGCACGCTTGTAATCCCAGCATTCGGGAGGCTGAGACCGGAGGATCCGGGTTCGCAGCCAGCCTCAGCTACCTAGTGAGGTACTCCGCAACTTAGTGAGACTCGGTTTCAAAATAAAGAATAAAAAATAGGGCTGGGGGTGTAGCTCGGAGGCAGAATGCCCCTGAGTTCAATCCCCGGTACCGCAAAAAAAAAAAAAAAAAAAAAAAAAAAATGGGGCTAAGGGTGTAGCTTGGAGGTAGAATACCTCTAGGTTCATCCCTGGTACCGCAAAAAAAAAGAAAATGTAACACCCATGGATAAACAGTGTCAGGATAGATCATTATGTTTGTCAGATTTTCTCTAGGAGATTTGGATTTTTCTCTAGTTCACCAGAGAACTCTTGCATGTTTACTATGAGGGTCATTGAAAAGAGTAGATAGCATCCCAGGATTTTTTTTTTTTTTTTTTTTTTTTTTTTTTTTTTGCGGTACTAGGGATTGAACTCAGGGTCATTCTACCTCCGAGCTATACCCCCAGCCCTATTTTTTATTCTTTATTTTGAAACCGGGTCTCACTAAGTTGCGGAGTGCCTTACTAGGTAGCTGAGGCTGGCCTCGAACCCAGATCCTTCAGCCTCCCGAATGCCCCAGGATTATTTATAGTATGTAGAGAAACTGCTATATATTTTGCCAGTGTAGTAGCAACTGAAAGGATTAAGAATCTTTTATTTTTGGTACTGAGGATTGATCCCAGAGGCATTCTACCTTTGAGCTATATTCCCAGCCCTATTTTTTTTTTTTTTAAATAGCGTCTCCCTAGGTTGATGAGTCTCACTACTTGCTGAAGCTGTCTTTGAACCTGCAGTCCTCCTGTCTCAGCCTCCCAAGTACTAGAATTACAGGCATGTGCCACCATACCCAGCTAAGGATCCTTTATGACCTCACAGAGGCAAAGGCCTATCACAGTGGTTGGCCCCTTCAGTATCTCTTAGCCAAGACTGTGAAAAACTTAGTGTGAATTATATATTAATTTATAATAGCACCATTTTTCTTGAAATATAGGCAAAAGCTGATTTTCTTTTCTTCATGGCTGGCACATCAGAAACTCCCTGACCCAACTTCCTGGTACTCTAATGGTATTTAAATGATTTTTCTATTGTCTGCTTCAGCCTGTGGGTATACCTAGAGCCAATATGCTTTCTCTTTGGCAGGTTGTTTTAGGTTAAGAGATTTGGAGGACTGTGAAATATCCAGCCAGGCATAGGATTTCAAAGGCTAAGGATACTTGTAGGCCTGTCTGTCTCCCTCTCCCTCTCCCTCTGCCTCTCCTTCTCCTTCTCCTTCTCCCTCTCCTTCTCCCTCTCCCTCTCCCTCTCCTTCTCCCTCTCCCTCTCCCTTTCCCTCTCCCTCCCTACCCCCCCTTCAATGTGTGTGTGGCACCAGGAGCATTTTCCCACTGAGCTACACCTACACCCCCAGCCATTTTTTATTTTATTTTTAATTTCAAAGCAGGGTATTGCTAAGTTACTGTTCACAGCTTCAAATCTGTGATCCTCCTGTCTCCAAGCCTCCCGAGTTTGGGGATTACAGGTGTGCACCAACATGCCCCACTTACTTGTATTTCTTACCCTGGTCATGGGGGGGGGGCGTGTTGAACATCCCCTCAATCCCTGACAGTACTTAGAGTCACCTAGGAGTCTGTCAAGACTTTCTGGATTGTTTGGGAATCTGCTTCAGAGGCAAGGGTTGAAAGACTGAGCCACTGTTGCCATTTTCATCTTTTCCTCCCCAGAGTCCTGTGACCAAAATCTGGCTTGCAGTCATGTTTTCTTTGTCCTTCTCAGTTTAATTTTTTTTATTCAAGTCACAAAAATCTGAATTTCCAGTACCAAAAATAACAAAACTAAAAATCTGAATTTCTAGATTCTCTAACTAAAAAGGAAGAAAGGCATGGTGGCCCATGCTTGTAATCCCAGTACTTGGGAGGCTGAGACAGGAGGATCTCAGGTTCGTGGCCAGCCTCAGCTACCTAGCGAGGCCTTCCGCAACTTAGTGAGACCCTGTTTCAAAATAAAAACTAAAAATAGGGCTGGGAGCCAGGTGTAGTGGCGCACGCTTATAATCCCAGCATTTGGGAGGTTGAGACTGGAGGATCTGGGTTCGAGGCCAGCCTCAGCTACCTAGTGAGGCATTCCGCAACTTAGACCCTGTTTCAAAATAAAGAATAAAAAAAAAATAGGGCTGGGGCTGTAGCTTGGAGGTAGAATGCCCCCAGGTTCCATCCCTAGTACCGCAAAAAAAAAAAAAAAAAAAAAAAAAAAAAAAAAAAAAAAAAAAAAAAAAAAAAAAAAAAAAAAAAAAAAAAAAAAAAAAAAAAAAAAAAAAAAAAAAAAAAAATATATATATATATATATATATATATATATATATATATATATATATATATATGGTTGGGGATGTAGCTCAGAAGTAGAATGCCCCTAGGTTCAATTCCCAGTACCAAAAAAAAAATCTGAATTTCTAGGTTCTCTTAAAATCAGAAGGCTTGGAGACACCAAGCTCATAATAGCTTCCATGGCAACAAGCCACTAATTGAGCAGAGATACCCTCTTTATTTTTTTTATTTTTATTTATTTATTTATTTATTGCGGTACTGAGGATTGAACCCAGGGGCATTCTACCTCCAAGCTACACCCCCAGTCCTATTTTTTATTCTTTATTTTGAAACAGGGTCTCACTAAGTTGCGGAGTGCCTCACTAGGTAGCTGAGGCTGGCCATGAACCTGGATCCTCCGGTCTCAGCCTCCCAAGAACTGGAATTACAAGCTTGCACCACCATGCCTGGCTAGATTCCCACTTTAGATGAGATAGCCACTCCCCAGTTTGTCCCAATCCTTCCTTTCCTTGTCTCTCTTCTTATGTGTGGCCAGCTTCACTGAGGTTATCAGCCTGACCCTTTATGCTATTTCAGTTTGTGAAATGACTTCTTGATATATGGTCTCTAGACAAGAAGAAATTAAATATACATCAGGCTTGGAGGCTGGAAGGCTGCAGTATCCTCGATGCCCATATGAATACATGCCAGATTGTGCACTTGGTCTTGGACCTTCTCATCTGGAGACCACACTTGTTGATTTTTTAATTAACAAAGCCTTTCTATGAGTTTTTCTTTAGAGCTATAAGATCTCAGTTCACCACCCTACCCCACTCCCATTGACTCTGAAGCCTTTTTATGTTTTTTTCTTTCTGTAGGTGATTAAGTGTCGCAATGAGATCATGCACTCTTCAGAGATGAAAGTATCATCTACATGGCTTCAAGATTTTCAGACAAAGATCCAAAGTTTGTTGAATGAATTCAAGAATATCCCAGAGATTGTGGCAGTGTACTCCAGAATAGAACAGGTAAAAATCATATTTAACAGTTCTGGCCTACTCATTTGGAATTTTTGGAATTTGACATTTATTAGATTTAAATTTAAACTATTTTTTAATTGGTGCATTGTAATTAAACAACATAGTGATATTGAAAGTGATACATTTAGCCAGGTGTGGTGATGCACGCTTGTAATCCCAGTACTTGGGAGGCTGAGACAGGAGGAACCTGGGGGCATTCTACCTCCAAGCTACAGCCCTAGCCCTATTTTTTTTTTTTTTTTTTATTTTGAAACAGGGTCTCACTAAGTTGCGGAATGCCTCACTAGGTAGCTGAGGCTGGCCTCGAACCCAGATCCTCCAGTCTCAACCTCCCAAATGCTGGGATTATAAGCATGCACCACCACGCCCGGCTCCCAGCCAGCCTCAGCTACTTAGTGAGGCTCTCCACAACTTAGTGAGACCCTGTTTCAAAATAAAGAATACAAAATAGGTCTGGGGATGTAGCTTGGAGGTAGAATGCCCCTGGGTTCAATCCCTAGTACTGCAAACAAAAAAAGTGATATGTTTATATATGCATGCATCACTTGGTGTGTTTCCTTCTGGATCTCACCTTGTTATACTACCCTCTCCCTCCCCATACATGTTAGTGAGATGGTAGTGATGCCTTCGTAGGTGAGCATAACATTATTTGATCTGTTTTCTTCCTCAAGCTCCCCACCCCGTCACCTTCCACTATCCTACTGGTCTCTCTTCTCTTTTATCTAAAATCCTCTTTGTTTCCTATTTTCTCTCCAGCTTCCACATATGAGAGAAAACATACAGCCCTTAACTTTCTCAGACTGGCTGAGCTTGCTTAGCATAATCTAAATTTTATTTTATTATTATTATTATTTTTTTGCAGTGCTGTGGATGAAACTGAGGGCCTCATGCATGCTAGGCAAGCACTGTACTGCTGAGCCACATCCCCAACCCCAAACTAAATTTTAAAATGTAAGAAGAGAAAGAATACAGTAGAAAATTTGGAATTATGTTGGGCCAAGAAGCTTTTTGATAATAACAGTGTTATTAAAATGGATCTGGTTAGTGGTATTTAATTATAGATTCTTTGACTAATCCAATGAAATATTTTTTCTATTAAATCAGTTCATTGAGCTGGGGATGCAGCTCAGTGGCAGAGCACTTGCCTGACATGTGTGAGATCCTAAGGTTCCAGCTCTCCCAAAAAGAAAATCCAATTTTTTAAATAAATAATAATCAGGTATGGTTATACACACCTGTAATCCCAGTACTTGGGAAGCTGAGATAGGAGGATTGCAGGTTGGAGGCCAGCCTCAGCATCTTCGTTGAGGTCCTTAGAAATTTAGCAAGACCTTGTTTCAAAATAAAAATAAAATAGGGCTGAGGGTGTAGCTCAAAGGTAGGACACCCTTGAGTTCCATCCCCTGTAAAATAAATAAATAATAAATAAATAAATGCCAGGTGTGGTGGCTCATGCCTTTAATCCCAATACTTGGGAGACTGAAACAGGAGGATTGCAGGTTTAATGACAGCCCTAGCAATGTAGTAAGACTTTCAGCAACCTAGTGAGACCTTGTTTCAAAACAAAAAATAAAAAGGATTGCGGATATAGCTCAGAGGTAGAATGCCCCTGAGTTCAATTACCAGTAGTACAAAAAAAATTTTTGTGTGTGTGTGGTACTAAAAATAAAAAAAAAATTTTTTTTTGTGGTACTGAGGATGGAACCCAAGGGCATTCTACCTGTCAGGTACACCCCCCAGCCCTATTTTTTTTTTTTTTAATTTTTATTTTGAAACAAGGTCTCACTAGGTTGATGAGACCTCATTACGTGCTGAGGCTGCTCTTGAACCAGCAATCCTCCTGTCTCAGCCTCTCAAGTACTGGGATTACAGGCATGCACCACCACGCCCAGCTCAAAAAAAAAAAAAAAAAGATAAGAAAATAAGTATAAATAAATAAATCAGTTCATGTATGTGTGTGTGATCACCCCACAGTTGCTGACATCTGACTGGGCTGTTCACATCCCAGAGGAAGATCAGCGAGATGGATGTGAATGTGAAATAGGAGGTTACTTAAGTGCGAGCCAAGTAAATGAAATTGAAATGGAATTACTGAAGGAAAGACTTCAGGAGCTGTATCGTCAAGCAGAAGAACAAGACTTCCTGCCCGAAGAGGTAAAAGGAGGGATTATGTCCTCTGTGTGTGTAAGGGAAGAAGGGTGCCGGGGAGGAGGAACAGCTCCTTTTGACACATTGCCAGTTAGGTTCCTGATTGACAATTCAAGTAATTTCCAGAAGTGAGTATTCTTTTGGCACAGATTGATAATTATGTTTTAACCATAATTTTCACTTAATCAGCCAACATTTGAAGGCTTGATGTGTTCAAGGGCTACAACAGAATTCTGAACAAGATGCCAGGTGGGATTCCCTGCTGGTCAGGGGGGGTTGCCAAAAAAGGCTCCACCAGAAAGACGCTGTTGAACTGGAACTCACAGATTCAACAGGAGTTCAGCAAATTGGCAATGGAAGAGGGATGTTTGTGACAGGGCTGGCACTAGGAAAGGCATGAGAGACTATTTTGGATCTGTACAGTGGCAGGCATGGTCAGGTGGGAGGCTGGGAGGGCAGGGTGAAGCCTTATTTTGTGAGGATTCCTGTGCCATACCAAGGTGCTTTATTCTCCAAAAGCAATGGGAAACCAACAGGTGTTTGTTTGCTTGGTTGTTTAGTACTGGGAATTGAACCCAGGGGCATTCTACCTCTGAACTATACTCCTAGCCTTTTTTTAGTTTTTGAAACAAGGTCTCAGTTGCTGAGGCTGGCTTTGAACCCACAATTCTCCTCTCTCAGCCTCCCAAGTACAGGGATTACAGGCATGCATGTATGCCATAAAAAATGTCCTTGGTTTGGTGTTCATGTACTTTTGGGTTTTTTTGGTGTTGTTTTTGTTTTTGTTTTGTTTTGTTTTCCTTGTGATTCTGGGGATTGAAGCCTAGGCTGCTCTGCCTGCCACTGAGCTACATCCCCAGCCCATTATTTTGAGACAGGGTCTTGCTAAGTTGCCCAGGCTGGCCTCATAATTGCTATCTTCCTCCCTCAGCCTCCGGAGTAGCTGTCCTTTTACCTTTTAATGGTTTCCAGGTTTATTATTCAAAGTGCAGGCATCTTGCAGGAGTTTTGGGCTGGCTTCCAGCCATGTAATGAACAGCTCCACCTGAAGGGCATGCCCCCAGTCTACTTACTAACCAATCAATCTGAAGACCTGTCATCTACAGCTCCTCCCTGGCCCTCCCTCCTCCCTAGTGATTCTGGCCACAGCCTTAATCAGTCTTCGCCTTGGCTTTTTTTACTTGCTTACACCGCGATAATCTATACCTACTACATCAGAATCAATTATTTCTGCTCTCTAAAGTATAAGAGCTACCACTCTGCTAGGGTTGAGCACTGCAGGATTTTTCTTTGAGATTTACTTAATCTTGACTTAGCTTGAAACTGGGGGACCCCATCTAAAAACAATCACCCCATCCAAAATATGAGTAACTCTCTTATTTGTAACAACCATAGTGACCAGCGAGGGTTTTCTGGGATAAGTCTAGTGAAAACACTTCCATGGTACTACCCTATGATTATTTTCTTTTTGTAGTACTAGGAATTGAACCCAGGGGCATTCTACCTCCGAGCTATACCCCCAGCTCTATTTTTTATTCCTTATTTTGAAACAGGGTCTCACTAAGTTGTAAAGGGCCTCACTAAGTAGCTGAGGCTGGCCGCAAACCTGGATCCTCCAGTCTCAGCCTCCCAAGTACTGGGATTACAAGTGTGTGCCACCACGCCTGGCTCCTATGATTATTTTCATTAGCTGAAGTGTTGAGAAATATGTTGCTAGGGAGAGTTTAAGTTGGCTCAACATCTATATATAGATGGCAGTTTTGGCAAAGTATTAAAATTATAATAGAAAACACAAAATTAGAACTGCATTGCACTTCTGAAAACAAATCTTATAGACACACCACTTAAGCAAAATAACACGTACTAGATTAATTTCTGTAGCATTATTTGAGCAGAAGGTTTGAAATATGTTAAAATGTGAAGTAGCCATAATTGGAATATTATGCAGCCATTAAAAATAATGAGCCTTACAATCTCCTATGGAAAAAATCAATTGAAAAACAGTGTCTAGTATAGTATCATTTGTGTTTTTCAGAAATGTCCACAGACTTAACATGTAAATGCTTGAACACTTCAGGAAGAAACACAATAGATGGTACATTATGGTCTCTAGAGAAATCAGCTAGGTAGTTAGGGGCAGGTTTTGGAAGAGGACTTTTTATCTTGTACTTTGTTGATTTTAAATTGTGTACTTGCCAGGTGTGGTGGCACACGCTTTTAATCCCAGTGCTTGGGAGACTGAAACTGGAGGATCCAGGTTCATGGATCCTCCGTGGATCCTCAGCCACTTAGTGAGGCCTTCCGCAACTTAGTGAGACCCTATTTCAAAATAAAGAATAAAAATAGGACTGAGGGTGTAGCTTGGAGGTAGAATGCCCAGGCCACAAAAAAAAAAATTTGTAAATTTGTACCTGTCCATGTATTACTGTTAACTATATGTATATATACATATATATAATTAATTATACATTTATTAATATATAATAGTAATATATATTGCTATTATATATTTATAATTGCTATTATATTGCAGTATATATAATACTGTTAATTATATATAATTTGCCGGGCATGGTGGCACACGGTTGTAATCCCAGCATTCGGGAGGCTGAAACTGGAGGATCCGGGTTCGCGGCCAGCCTCAGCTACCTAGTGAGGCACTCCGCAATTTAGCGAGACCCTGCTTCAAAATAAAGAATAAAAAATAGGGCTGAGGGTGTAGCTCGGAGGTAGAATGCCCCTGAGTTCAATCCCCAGTACCGCAAAAAAAAAATTATATATAATTAATAGATATACAAGTCCAAAATTCAAAATGAAAGAGCTTCCTTTTGTGTGTGTGTGTGTGTGTGTGTGTGTGTGTGTGTGTGTGTGTGTGTGTGTGTTTAAAATGAAACCCTGTCATGCAAATGTAGGAAGTCTTAGAGCAAAAAAATCTGAGGAGACAAGCAAACATCCCCTCATGTGGTCTTAGAAGCAGCTATCCTTGGTTGTCTTTTGTTTGGGTGGAAGGTGCCTTGTTTTAAAGGGCTTGTTTTGTTTTTTTCATACCTGAACCAATCTGTGGTCATATCTGTAGGCAAGATTTCTGTCTCTTGGTGAACACAGGAGCAAGAGCCAGTCTTTCGGTGGAGTTGGGGTATGCTAAGGATTAAGCACTTACATATGCTAAGTCCACACTCGACTATCGAGCTACAGCCTCAGGAGCCAGTCTTGTAGCTAGTAAATTTTTCATTTGAATTACAAGTCCGCTGTAACAATCAGCTGGGCATGCCTTGTAATCTCAGTACTTGGGAGACTGAGACCGGAGGACTACAGGTTTCAGGCCAGCCTCAGCAACTCAGCAAGACCCTGTCTCAAAATAAAAGGGCTAGGGATGTAGCTCAGTGGTAAAGTGCCCCTGGAGTCAATCTCTAGTACTGGAAAAAAAAAATCCTAACTTGTGCTTTGCATGGTTTCTTCTTGTAGATCTCAAATCGACTGGAAGCAATGAAGGAATTTCTGAGAAGCAATGAGGATCTTAGAAATGGCCTTCCAGAAGATATGCAGAAGCTAGACAGCTTCCACCTACAGCATCAAAACCCAGATTCAAAGGAACCTGGGAGACAGACACCTGAAAGGAAATCCTGAGTAAGTTCAGGCATGTGATGTTAAATAAGGACAGAATGGCCTTGCCTCTTTGAAGTCTCTTCTCTTATATGGGGCCATAATGAACACACAGCAGTCTCACTTGGTTTCCCTATGTCCTTATTATTTCAAAGGAAGGACACTGAGCTTTGTCCTCTTTCTCTAATGTTCTTGCATTTGTGAAGTAGTTCAGCATCAACTCCCTGGCTGCTTTGTTTAGCCAAATATACCTGAAGATATACTGGTCTGATCCTAGATGAATCAACTTTGTAACATACAAAAGTATTCCTTCAGCTGGGTATGGTGGTGCACACCTGTAATTCTAGTACTCTGGAGGCTGAGACAAGAGGATTGTAGGTTTTAGGACAGCCTCAGCAATGTAGCAAGACTCTGACTGTTAGCAACCTAGCAAGATCCTATTTTAAAACAAAAAGTAAAACAGAGGTAGTATTGCCCCTGAATTCAGACCCCAGTCTCCTCCCTCCCCCCCCCACACACACACAAAGTATTCCTTCTTCTAAATGGTGCCAGTGATGCCCAGCCCTTACTGTGGCATTAATACCACACTGGCTAGCTTCCATAAGGAAAACTAGCTAACTTAAGTAATCGTCTAGTATTTTTTTCCCCTCAAATAAAATTAAAACATTCTCTTTCATTTTAGGTTGCTCTTCGATGAAAATCAGACACGGCCTGTGAAAGTCAGCATGATTACCATTTCTGTGCAAAAGAAAAAATCTTCCAGAGTATTGTACCCCAGCAAAAATGTTTTGTTGTCCTGGACTTTCTTCTGACTCTTCAGGAGTATTTTTTTCATATTCATAAACTTGGGGTTGTGTAATGTGTACCCATCCAAAATAGTACATACTCTTGTGCCACAACCTGCTATCACCCAGAGGCTTTTTGCTATTACAGAGTTGAAAGTCTTTCTGGTCCTGACCTATAGCTGCTTACCCTGGTGAAAGCCGCTGGGCCAGGCATGTGTTACAGGCTCACATAGAGTGCTCCGTCCCCTGACAGATGCGTCCTACCCCACTACCTGCTGCCTGAACATGTCACTCAAGAGGATGCTCAAGGGTGGGCTGGGATGTGAATGTTGAGACAGAAACCTTTCCTTTTTGAAAGAAGGCATGAGGAAAAAACTGCCTGGAAAGCTGTTTTCTGGCCAACTTAGTACAGAACTCTACCAGGTTTGAGGAGCCTGAGGCAGTAGGTAAGGGGACAGCCGGCCTGGTAAGCACAGGGCTGGGGAACAGTGACTTGACTGATCTTCGAAGGCAGGCCCAGGCCCACATCACCTCAGCGGTATCAGGGAGAAGAAAGCTCAGTTGGCAGCTTGTTCATGGCACACTTATGAGAAGTAAACTCCACGGCAGTCGTAGCTGCCTTTGTGTAGTTATATCCCCAGTGCCAAGCAAGGGCCTGGCCCTGTGTACTCATTGAGGATTTGTGTAACTAAAGGTTCATTTGTCAGCCTAGGAGTATTCACAGGTGTAAATGTTAGTTGCGCTGTTAACTAAACCTGGTCCTTCTTTAGGAAATTTAAGAATGAAAGCTCAGCATTCTTACAAAAACTCAAAGGCATTTTCTTTGGACAAATTCATAATTTCTCTATTCCTTTTACCCGAAAAATCTTCCACTCCTGACTTGGACCTGTTTGTTCCTGTACTGCACAAGCACTGTACTGTTGTGTGTCGTGGCCTATGGGCTCTGCCTCACTTTTACCCTCACCTCCCTCTGCTCATTTCCAAGGCCACTGGTACTAAACTGGGTCAGGTCACCTCCGGACCTTCAGGGATAGAATGGCTATGTTTCCAGACCTTTGCCTAGAGAATGTGCTCTGTGCCAAGCCTGAGTGAAGATTGCAGCTGCCTACCAAGGATCTAATCTGTGGAAAATAGGCAGAGGGAGGGGGTATATTTAGCATATATTTTTAAATTAAAATGTATTTAATACAATTCTGTAAAACCCTGACTGGTACAAATGTGCCTGCAACTTCCTGCTTTAACCTTTCCATTTGCTGTTTGGGCTTTGGTCTGAGGTTCTCTTTGTCCCTTAATTTCATGGAGTTCCTTAAGATTTCAACAGTAAAGTAAGAATGTTCATCTTGCAACTTTCCCAAACTAAGAAACTTTAACAAAATAACTTCTAGATCTGCAATTCAAAACACTGGATCATGAGGCTGAGACGGGGGAGTACAAGTTCAAGGCCCACACTTGGTAACTGAGTTAGAACCTATTTCAAAATAAATAAAGCTAGGATTATAGCTCAGAAGTAGAATGTCCTGGATTCAATCCCCAGTACAAAAAGAAAAAAGAAAGAAACATGGGGTCAAATGTAATATTGATTCACTATCCAATTTAAGACTGATTTCTAACTTTAGAAACATTAGGATATGAACCCTTCTGTTTTATACCTGTGTCTAGTTTTTCCTTATCTACCCAACAAGCACTCTCAAATGTCAGTCATGTAACAGACACTGAAACATGCAAATGTAAGGATTTGTAAGATATGAATGATGATATATACAAGCTGTCATCTCACTGGATTTGTTTGCTCTGGTAAATCAAAGGTATTGTTCAGACAACTTTATATTGGTAACATTTAATTACATTGAAACAGGAAGACCTACCCAGAGAGGGCTTTAAAGCAAATATAACTTAGACCTGTGGGCATCTCCTTGACAGAACTGTGCACATGGGCTCAGGCGTGTGCACAAAGGATGTATACAGCAGCATTGTTAACCAGCCATCAGAGAACCAGCTAAATGGTACGGTACATCCATACTGCAAAGTAATAGGCAACTGTTGGGAAGGATGAGGCGCTGCTGCAGTGCAGTAAAGTGGAATAATCTTTAAGACATTAGAAAAGCCAGGCCTAGGATGTGGCTAGTGGTGGCGTACTTGCCTAGCATGCGTCCATGCTGGATTCTATACCCTGCACCACCGCCAGAAATAAATAGAAAAAATGTTGCTGAGGGTGGTGGCACATGCCTGTAATCCCAGTATTTGAGAGACTGAGACAGGAGGATTGCAGGTTTGAGGTGAGCCTCAGCAATTTAGTGTGATGCTATTTCAATTTTTTTAAAAAGGGCTGGGGATATAGTAGTTCAGAGTAGAATGCCCTTGAGTTGAATCCTCAGTACCAAAAAAAAGTTTTAAGAGTGAGTAGCATGCTATATTATTGTATTTCATAATATCCAAGGTCTGAAAAGTTTTTTCTTTTTTTTTTTTTTTTTTTGCTGTGCTATGTCTGTGAAAGAAATTGGGGCCGTGGGACAGTTAGAAGGAATTTGGCTTTTTTTATTTTGTATACTCCCGTGTGAAATTTCTACCACAACATGCACTTGTGTATTTTGAATTTTTTAATAAAAATTTTAATTTCAAAATAAGCATGAACAACAAATTTAAATTGTAAACCATTTGTGTTGTATTTTCCCAGAGTTTGTGCTAAGCTTCACTTTTAGGGGCCACTTGTGAATCCTCAGGGTCATAGGAAGAAGCCCAGGTGACCAGATAAGAGAAAGCAGAAGGAGCCCCATCCTCTGGGAAGGCGAACCGTGACAGAGAGGTTCTGAAGGGGATACCCCCTAAAGGCTGAAGCCAGAGAATCTGTGTTCTAGAGCTAGGACTTGAGGGCCCAGAGGCCTGCGAATCAGAGATCTAAGTGAGAAAGACAAAATGCCACTTACCGGAGGCGAAATTGGCTGGTGGTGAATGCACAGTCAGCAATGAAAAGGAGAGATTCCATTCGGGTTCCTCCCAGCTGCACCTCTCTGGTTTCGGTACCAACTGTTAGGCTGAAGGCCAAGAGGAACCAGGCCAGACAAGAATGGGGGAGGGTAAAGTTTTATTCCAACATCTGCAGGCAGGCAGGCTGATACCAAGAGTGGCATCGGTGCCGGAAGACAAGGGGAAAGTATTTATAGGGGGGGGGGGGGTCTGCAAACCACACAAAAGATCTGCAAGTTTGTGATTTTTTTAGTACAGCCTGAAAAGGGAGGGTGCTAGCTTCTCAGGATCTGAACAGAAGGGAGTTATCTTCAGTACGTCACAGAGCAGGAGGGAGCTGGCTTCTCAGGGCCCAAACGGGAGGGACCTGGACTTCTCACGGTTGAAAGGGAGGGAATAATCTTTAGCACAGTACAGCATGAAACAGGAGGGAGTAATCTTTAGCACAGCACAGCATCTGTAACAATGAGAAAAAATCTCCAAGGGCAACTGCCTGGGAGAGATGAAGTAACAGGGTTTTTTGTCTTAACATGGAGATTGAACACAAGGGTGTTCTAGCTCTGAGCTACCCCTCTAGGGTTTTTTTTTTTTTTTTTTTTTGAGAAACAGGGTCTTACTAAGTTGCTGATGCTGGCCTCACACCTATGATCCTCCTGTCTCAGCCTCCCAAGTACTGGGATTAAGGCATGCATATAGACAGTTTTAAGTTGCCAAAGTCACAAAGGATCATGTTTGAGAGTCTGGGGGAGAATTATGAAATGATTGTTACTCTAATTATTTAAAAGGTTAATTTTTATTGAAGTATTATTTTAGTAATTAAGGTAGCTTTATACACGAATATGCTAGGCAGCAAAGGGCTAGATCTCTTAGTTGGGCAGGCATGTTACAAATTAGTTGCACTGGATTAGAGTAGAGGTGTTGCGGTCTTGGATATTTTCTCTGATCATTTTCACTTCTAAATTATAAATGTAGAGTGATAGGAAATATCAGAAAAGATTACCTCTTTTTCCCTTACCAGGTTAATTACCTGCACTGAAATGTCTTCGTAGACAGTGGCCTTTTATTGAAACACATTCAAATTAGAAGATATATTTTATAAGACATGCCTAGGATATATTAATTTTAACCCATGTAATACTCAATGAAGTGAGAATACAATATTTTAATGAAATCTTGATATATTATGATTCCCTTCATAACTTTAAAAACTGGGTTTTAGCTGGGCAGAGTGGCTCACACCTGTAATCTCAGCACTTGGAAGGCTGACACAGGAGGATCATAGGTTGGAGGGCAGCCTTCGCAACTTAGTGAGACTCTTCCTCAGGAACTTAGTGAGACCCTGTTTCAAAATTAAAAATGAGCCGGGCGTGGTGGCGCACGCTTGTAATCCCAGCATTTGGGAGGCTGAGACAGGAGGATCCAGGTTCGCGGCCAGCCTCAGCTACTTAGTGAGGCACTCCGCAACTTAGACTCGGTTTCAAAATAAAGAAAAAAAATAGGGCTGGGGGTGTAGCTTGGAGGTAGAATGCCCCTGAGTTCAATCCCCAGTACCTCAGGAAAAAAAATTTTTAAAACGAGGAGGGGAGTGTAGCTTGGAGGTAGAATGCCCCTGGGTTCAATCCCTACTACAAAAACAACAAAACAAAGGTGGGCATGGTGGCGCACACTTGTGGTCCCAGCATTTGGGAGGCTGAGACCGGAGGATTCGGGTTCGCGGCTAGCCTCAGCTGCTTAGTAAGGCTCTCTGCAACTTAGTGAGACCCTGTTTCCAAATAAAGAATAAAAAAAAAATAGGGCCGGGGCTGTAGCTTGGAGGTAGAATGCCCCCAGGTTCCATACCTGGTACCAAAAACAAAAAACAAAAACAAACAAAAGAACCTCCCAGGTTTTTGTTTTGTGATACTAGGAATTGAACCCACGGGCATTCTACCTCCAAGCTACACCTCCAGCCTTATTTTTTATTTTTATTTCGAAACAGGGTCTCACTAGGTTGATGAGAGCCTCACTACTTGCTGAGACTGTCTTTGAACCTGTGATCCTCCTATCTCAGCCTCCCAAGTACTGGGAATTACAGGCATGCACCACCATGCCCAGCTAAAACCTGGGTTTTATGATTGCATTGTACTCTTAAATTATTTAAAATACTGAGCTACTATTATCTCCCAGAAACAACTTTTCAAACCTTTGCTCAGTAATGGCCACACAACTTATAAACTGAGCATTCTGTGACATCTTTGTGAAGATGGGCAGCAATGTTATATGCTTTATACTGAATATGGGAAAGACGTGACAGTTCTTACTTTAGAACTATTTGTGGTAGCTAGCCTCCAAGATGACCCATAATGATTCTTGTCTCTGGTATTCCCACCCTCAGATTGTCCTCCCGCAGTACACCAGATTGGTCCATGTGAACATAACACAAGTGATGGTATGTCACTCCACCATTAAACTATAGAAGACTAGGATTCTATCGTGGGCTTTCTCTCTTGGAACACGAGGCTGGAGGAAGTCATTTGTGTCATGAGCAGCCATATGAAGGGGTCTACACGACAAGGAACTGAAGCCTCCTGCAAACAACTGTGTAAGGGAGCCTGGAGGTAGACCTTCCCTCTCCAGTCAAGTCTTCAGAGACTGCAGCCCCAGATTTTGGACCCTCAGAAATTGTGTAATAGTATGTGCTTTAATCTGTTAAATTGTGGGGTGATTGGTTACACAGCAATAGATAATACACTACATTGTCTCATAATTTGTTTCCTATCCCTGCCACAGATGAAGTTTCCAGAGTTCCACTAATGTGCCTGTCTCAGCCAAGAGCTAATGTCTTCAGAAACTTTCAGATAGTTTTCAATTTCTTTGTATTTGAAATCTTTGTCAAAAGCATAGCTTAAGGACTTCTGAACATATACACCGGGTTCTCCAGTAAACACTCCGGACCTTCCTGCATCTTCCAGAGGCCAGGGCAGAGGGAAATATGGGGTCAAATCCCAGAGGGCAGCCTCTGCCCTGGAGATAATGGACTTACCCACAGCACCCACCCTTCTCTTTTCCTTCTTCTCTTGCTCCCTATTTTAATAAAAGTTGATAGCACCCACAGGACCTAGCAGAATACTGTGGGCTACTGCTGTTGACCACTGACCTCACCCTCCAAGTCTAGCTAGCATGCAACATAGGGTGATAGGTTAACCAGTTTTACAAACTGTTGTCTCCATTTATAAGGATAAGGAGAAGAGAATAATGATTTTGTCATTTTTACTTCCTATTTAACTTGAACCAGGATTGACAGTAACCATCCTCTGAGTCGTTTATTCTGTCTCCATGGCAGATTCCATAATTGCTCTCAGTTACCAAGAGATTGTAGATTCTCTTAGAAAGTACTCTTTTAGCTGGGTGTGGTGGTGCACGCTTGTAATCCCAACATTTGGGAGGCTGAGACAGGAGGATCCGGGTTCAAGGCCAGCCTCAGCTAAGTAGTGAGGCACTCCGCAACTTAGTGAGACCCTGTTTCAAAATAAAGAATAAAAAATAGGGCGTGGGGGTGTAGCTCGGAGGTAGAATGCCCCTGAATTCAATCCCCAGTACCGCAAAAAAAAAGTACTCTTTAAAAAAAAAAAAAGTCTAAGCTGTGTGTGATGGTACACACCTATAATCCCAGTACTTGGGAGGCTGAGACAGGAGGATCAGTTTCCCCACCTGCCTCAGGAACTTGTGGGGCCCTCCCCAAGGTAGTGAGACTCTGTTTCAAAATAAAGAATAAAAAATTGGGCTGGGGTGGATTTTAGAGGTAGGAAGCCCCGGGGTTCAATCTCCAGTAACACACACACACACACACAAATTAAAAATAGGGCTGGGGGTGTAGCTTGGAGGAAGAATGCCCTTGGGTTCAATCCGAGGTGCCACAAAGTCTAAACAGGAGGCTGGGCATGGTGTCATGTATGTGTAATCCCAGCACTTGGGAGACTGAGTCAGGAGGATATCAGGTGTGAAGCCAGCCTTAGCAATTTAATGAGACCCTGTATCAAAATGAAAAATAAAAAGGGCTGGGGGTGTAGCTCAGAGGTAGAATGCCCCTTGGTTCAATCCCGAGTAAGGGGTGGGGGTGAGGGGGTCTAAACTGGATTTCGCCACATTTGTGGGTTTTTTTTTTTTTTTTTTTTTTTTTTTTTTGCGGTACTAGGGATTGAACTCAGGGGCGTTCTACCTTCGAGCTATACCCCCAGCCCTATTTTTTATTCTTTATATTGAAACAGGGTCTCACTAAGTTGCGGAGTGCCTCACTAAGTAGCTGAGGCTGGCCGCGAATCCGGATCCTCCTGTCTCAGCCTCCCAAATGCTGGGATTACAAGTGTGCGCCACCATGCTCGGCTCCACATTCGTGTTTAAGCCCACTTCAAAACATGTTCCTCGGTAGAAATAAACTATCAAACCTTTTTTGTGTGTAAAGATTTGTGACTGCAGCTAGTTTTAGAAGTCAAGTATGACTTTTTTGCCTAGACACCCAAAACAAGTAACAAAAACTTCTCTGTTCCCCCAGAGAGCTTAAAAAAAAAAAAAAAAAAAAAAAGCAAAGGCTAATTTGAAGTGTTTTTACATTTGTCTCCCCCACCCCATCTAACCATCGAAGTGCACGTTGTGTAAAGGGGGAGTCCAACTGAAAACCATTTCATCCCAGTTCACAATATAGGCAACATTCAACACCATCAGCTTGATGCTATGCTATTATTTTTTAATTAACCAAATAGGAGTTTTAAGTTAGGTTTGCACTGTTTCAAAATCAGTATTTGTTGGTCTTTCCTCACAAGGAGTCACTTGCAAGCTGCAAAGATCTGATGGAGTCCCCAGCCTTTAGGAAGATTATTCTGGATCCTGGGAACAGGAGCTGGTAGCTGGAGGCTTGCCGTCTTCTGCGGCGGTAGACATCTTGGTGTTGCCGCTGCCATAGTGGTACCGTAGGTAGCGTTGTGCCTGCATACTCTGTGCCACCACGTTGGTGAAGTGGCAGGCCATCAGCAGCAAGTTTCGAGGCTGTACGCGGTAGGCGAAGCGCATGAAGGCCAACGAGTACAAGATGAGCGCTGTGGTCATGCGGCCGCTGATGATGTCCGGCGAAGACTTCATGTCCTTAAAGGCAGCCAGCGGGAGGCCCCAATTGGCCATAGGACCCCAGAAGTGGGTGCTGGTGATGTAATCCCGGAACTCTTTGGTCTTCACATAATCTCTTGTCTTCTTGAACAGAGTTGCCATCTCCACCACGACCACCTCACTGTAGGAGCGCGGACCGCCCAACTGCCGTGGAGCTTGGAGCCCAGAACCCGCAGATGACCCTGACGTTGCGTCACTTGGACCCCTGAACCCGCAGATGACCCTGACGTTGCGTCGACGGCGGCCTCACGCCTTCACGCCACTGCCGTAAAGCGCGCCAGGTCGCACGTGCTGCTACCACGTGGGGCGTGGCTTCGCCCTCGTGCCTTCCGATATCTGCCGTAGAGCATATTCCGCTGCACGTGCTGACTTCACGTGCCAGTTGGGATGGAAGGACGTGGCTTCACTCTCGAGTAAATTGCACAGAGCATGCGTGCCTGTATACTTATCCCTGGCAGCCGGAGAAGCAGAGCTTCGCTTGTCCTTCCGCATGGTTCTGTGGCTACTTTTAAGCCTTCGGGGCTCCAGGTGCTACCAGGGAGGTGAGTGTCCAGCTGTCTGCTTCACTTTAGCTGTGCAGAGGAAATTTTGCTTGTCCAGTCTATGAACGGTGTTGACTAGATGTTACAAAATTGCTTAGCCAGGTATAGAATTTTAGTCCTTACACAGTTTGGCTGAGTGTTACTTGGAGCCATGGTACCTTTTCACCCCTAAATATTTTAGCCTCTGTTTCTCAAGAGCAAGGACATTTGCCCACTTAACCACAAGACAATAATCCACTCAGATAATTTAGTACAGCACTATTTAATATGCAGTGCATATTTAAATCTTATGGCTTTATGGTATTTTTTTTCTTGTTGAAGTGGACTCGAGACCCTATCAAAGATCACATATGTGTGTGTGTGTGTGTGTGTGTGTGTGCGTGTGCGTGCTTAACTCTTTGAGTTAATCTTTAATCTGATAGAGTTCTCCATCTTATTTTTGCCTTTTGTGGCATTGATATTATTATTTTTTTTAACGGTACTGGGGATTGAACTCAGGAGCATTCTACCTCCGAGCTATACCTCCAGCCCTATTTTTTATTCTTTATTTTGAAACCGAGACTCACTAAGTTGCGGAGTGCCTCACTAGATAGCTGAGGCTGGCCCCGAACCTGGATTCTCCGGTCTCAGCCTCCCAAATTCTGGGATTACAAGCGTGCGCCACCACACCCAGCTTGTGGCATTGATATTATTGAGGAGGCCAAGCTAATGGTTTTTCAGAATGTCCTTAATTTGGATTTGTTAACTTCTAATAGTTAGATTCAGGCCAAACTTTTTCGGCAAAATAACCAGACAGGTGATGTATCATTAGTGTATCATAATGGGAGGCACTGGGTATCACTTCGTTAGTGTGTGTGTGTGTGAGAGAGACAGACAGACAGACGGACAGAGACACTAGGGCTTGAACCCAGGAGCATTCTACCTCTGATCTACACTCCTAGCCCTATTTTATTTTTTATTTTGAAGCAGGGTCTCACACAGGGCGTGGTGGTGCACGCTTGTAATCCCAGTACTTGGGAGGCTGAGACTGGAGGATCCAGGTTTGTGGCCAGCCTCAGCTACAAACAAACAAAAAACCAAGAAAAAGAAACATCTCACTAAGTTGCTGAGACTGGCCTCCAACCTATGAGCCTCTGTGCTCTGCTCACTTCTGTTATTTATAAATTAGCAAGTCTAAGGTATTTTTGTCATATATCCCAAGTAGACCAAGTTGGCTACCTTCATGGTGTTAGTTTGTTGTTGTTGTTTTTTTCTTTTGGGTACTGGGAATTGAACCCAGGAGCATTCAACCTCTGAGCTACACCCTCAACATTTTTATTTTTTTCTTTTGAAACAATATTTTTTATTTCTCACTGAGTTGCAGAGGGCCTCACTAAGTTGTTTAGTGTACTAGGGATTGAACTCAGAGGCACTGTAACACTAAGCTATATCCTCAGCCCTTTTTATTTTGAAACAGGGTCCTACTATGTTACTTCACACTGGCCTTGAACCTGCAATCTTCCTGTCTCAGCCTCCCAAGTACTGGGATTACAGGCATGCACTACTGCTCCCGGCTTAGACTATTTAAATATCTATTTTTTCATCAAATATTTAACTCACTAGTTTTAATATCCATTGATGATTCTTGCCTGAATCAAACTATTGCCATAAATGATAGCAACGTTTTACATGTGTGTGTGTGTATGTGTGTGTGTATGTATGTATGTATGTATGTATGTGTGGTACTGGAGATTGAACCCAGGGGCATTCTACCTCTGAGTTACACCCCCCAGCTCTATTTTTTATTTCTATTTTGAAACGGGGTCTCACTGGGTTGATGAGTCTTACTAAGTTGCTGAGGCTGTCCTCAAACTTGTGATCCTCCTGTTTCAGCCTCCCAAGTACTGAGATTACAGGCGTGCACCACCACTCCCGACTAACATTTTACTTTTCTAATGATTTTGTGCTTTGTGGTTTAAAACAACAAAAATCAGAAATGTATTCATTAAACTTGGCCCTGGAATGCTGGCCAACATTTACAAAACCATGTAACTGTTTCTGAATTCTGACTAAGGAAATGGAACATTTAGGATTTCAGTATTTTATGAAACGTTCATTTTTTTTTTCATCTCCTGTGCTGGTTTCCTTGGAATATTTGCTCTTCAGTTCTACCAAAGGGAATAAATAGCATTGTGCCTCAAGAGAAGCTGGATGAATAAAACAATAGGTGGATATATTGGCTCTGCTATTTTCAGACAGTGCTGAAAGTAATATTAGAGCCATCTGTGGCCATGATTTCTAATCTTTTGTGTTCCTTGCTGTTTTTCTCATGTGAATAGTGGCTGAAGGCTGGGTGGTTCTCCAGGATCTTCCAGTAGCTACAAGGATGAAGACGTTAGTTCAGTGTGTGGTACCTCAGTTTGTTTGGAGGTTCAAAGTGATACATATATGCACATAGCACTTCCCTCTGGATCCCACCCCGCTCCCCCCTCCTCCCCATACATGTTAATGAGATTGGTAGTGGTACCTTCATATAAGGAAATAGCATTATTTGAACTCCTTCCTTCGTCTCTTCTCTTTTTTCCCCTGCCTCAATCCCTTCTATATTTTTCAGTACCAGAGATTGAACCCAGGGGAATTCTACCTCCAACCTACACCCCCAGCCTGATTTTTTTATTCTTTATTTTGAAACAGGGTCTCAGTAAGTTGCAGAGGGCCTCGCTTAAGTAGCTGAGGCTGTCCTTGAACCTGTGATCCTCCGGTCTCAGCCTCCCAAGTACTGGGATTACAAGCGTGATCCACCATGCCAGGATCCTCTTCTACTATTGTAGCTGGTCTTTCTCCTCATTTAAGTAAAGTTCCTTTTGTTTCCTATTTTCTCTCTAGCTTTCACATATGAGAGAAAACATAAAACCTTCTGACACGGGCTGATCTAATGTAGCATAATATTCTCTAGTTCCATCAGTTTTCTTGCAAATGACATAATTTTGTTCTTTATGGCTAAGTAAAATTCCACTGTATATATACTACATTTTTCTTTGTCTATTCTTTTGTTGATGGACACCTAGATTGATTCTATGATTTGTTTCTTGAGCTATAAAATGCCCCTTGTGCTGGGCATGGCGGCACACGCAAGGCTGGGACAGGAGGATTAAAGTTTCAAGGACAGCCTCAGCAAGTTGTAAGACTCTTCAACCTAGCAAGACCCTGCTACAAAATAAAAATAAAATAAGGATCTGGGCTTAGTGGTGCACACTTGTAATCCCAGCATTTGGGACGCTGAGACCAGAGGATCCAGGTTCGAAGGTTCGTGGCCAGCCTCAGCTACCTAGTGAGGTACTCTGCAACTTAGTGTGAGACTCTGTTTCAAAATAAAGAAAAAAAAAATAGGACTGGGGGTGTAGCTCGGAGGTAGAATGCCCCTGAGTTCAATCCCCAGTACCGCAAAAAAATAAAATAGAGCTGGGGGTACAGTTCAGAGGTAGAATGCCTCTGGGTTCAATCCCCAGTACACACACACATACACACACACACACAAGCACACACACACACACACACACACGCACGCATGCCCTTATGAGCTGGGCATGGTGACGCATATCTGTAATAGTGGCACTTCGGAGGCTTGCAGGTTCAAGGCCAGTGTGTGGTAACTTAGCAAGACCCTGCTTCAAACTAAAAAAAAAATAAGCCGGGCATGGTGGCACAAGCTTGTAATCCCAGCATTTGGGAGGCTGAGACTGGAGGATCTGGGTTCGCGGCCAGCCTCAGCTACCTAGTGAGGCACTCCGCAACTTAGTGAGACCCTGTTTAAAAATAAAGAATAAAAAATAGGGCTAGGGGTGTAGCTCGGAGGTAGAATGCCCCTGAGTTCAATCCCCAGTACCACAAAATAAATAAGAAAGGCTGGAGATATAGCTCAGTGGTAGAGCATCCCTGGGTTCAACCTCCAGTACCAACCACAAAAATAATAATAAGATGTAAATAAAATACAGTGCCTCTTGCAATATCTCCTTGCTTGGGTTCCTCCATGCAATGAAGTGGCAAAAAGGGAATCTGTGTTCAGCCCCCTGTGGAGCCTCCTGATCTTTTGTCTCTCTGTCAGATTCCTGCATGCAGACCCTGACCCTTCATGTTGAAATGGTGGTGTCTCCTCATACAGGGTTCTTGTCTGGTGTATTTCGACAAATGGTCTAAGGACTAATGAAGGGTATAGAAATATGAAAGTTTAGCCGGGCGTGGTGGCGCATGCTTGTAATCCCAGCATTCGGGAGGCTGAGACCGGAGGATCCGGGTTCGAGGCCAGCCTCAGCTACCTAGTGAGGTACTCCGCAACTTAGTGAGACTCGGTTTCAAAATAAAGAATAAAAAATAGGGCTGGGGGTATAGCTCGGAGGTAGAATGCCCCTGAGTTCCATCCCCAGTACCACAAAAAAAAAAAGAAAAAAAAAAAAGAAATATGAAAGTTTAAGTGAAGGAAAGGTAGAAGACAAAAACAGCTCCGACGGATGGGAGGGATCCCCAAAAGAGTCATCACCAAAGCTCTTGGGCGTTTGAACCTTATTGAGGTTTCCATCTTCTCTTTTGTGACTGGTTAGAATTGGGTCCTGGGGAACCAATGTCCTCTGACCAATTTTGATCCTTAATTTGAATTGTTACCTTGTGGGCTGGGGGGCCCTGATCTCCTGGCTCCCACCAGTCTCTCACCTTCCTGCTCACCTCCCCCACCTCACAGAAGGCAATGCAGATGGCCTTCTTGTGTGTGTGTGTAGTGGTGGGGATAGAACCCAGGGGCACTCTACCTCTGAGCTACACTCCCAGCCCTGTTTTATTTTTTTATTTTAAAACAGGGTCTTGTTAAGCTCCTGAGGCTGGCTTCAAACCTACAATCCTCCTGTCTCAGCATCCCAAGTACTGGAATTACAGGCATGTGCCACTGCACTTAGCTCAGATGGCCTTTTTTAATCCCTCCTGTTCCTAGCTCCTCTGTCCTGCCTCAGTGTCAAGGGCTAAGAGAGCAGAAGACTGCTCTCTCCTTCTACCCATTCCCCTGCCAATGTCTCCAATGAAGGATTGTGTTGTGGAGAAAGAAGAACTTTACTTCTCCCTCTTAAGGTCCCAGCTGGGCCAGAGACTTAAATTGACATAAGCTAGATTAACAGGCAAAAAGCATACAATTCAGTACAAAATTTACTTGACACAGGAGCCCTCATAATGAAATGAAGACCCAAAGACCTGGCAAAGCCTACATGCTTTTGTAGTAGGTTGAACAAAAAGGCAATTATGGAAAAGTAACTAAATTATGTGGGAGCAGCCAGAGGAAGATCAGAGTTATTTTAGCAAGGTCTATTTGTACAGAATTCTCTCTTCCTAAGACCCTGTCAAAAAATGTCCCTTTCTCCTGATACAGGAAGGGCATCTTTCACATGAGAGGTTTTAGCTCCTGGTTTTAGGGAAAAGGGGAAGATGAGAAGGCCTTTTTGGATGTGCTATCTGTCAAGTGCTATTTCTTACTTGAAACCATCTGTGGAGAAGATGCTGGGAAACAAGGCTCCAGCCTAAGCTAACACAGGAACAAACTATGACAACCACTTTTAAACATTGCCAAGTTTGTTTTACTCTATTGATGTGTGTGTATGTACACACATATGTAAACATACATATATTTATACATGTGTGTATATATGTATACATATACATACATATGTTCCAAACACACGTTACTTTAATCTGAACCTTTGAGAGCAGGTTGCAAACACCATTCTGCTTTACTCAATACTACAGTGTGTGTTTCCTAAGAATAAAGATTTCCTCTGATGTAACCATGGTAGTTATCCAATTTAGGAATTGTAACATTGATATAATTTTTACTTTAGTCTTGTCAATTATCCCAATAATGTCCTTTATGGTCTTTTTTTTTCTTCAGTACAAGATCCAGTTCAGTAGTATGTGGGGCATTTAGTAGTCTCCTTTAATCTGGAACATTTCATTTTGGGGGGGGGGGAGTTGGGTAATTGGGGATTGAACTGAGGGGCATTCTACCAACAAACTATACCCCCAGCCCTTTATTTTAATTTTGAAAAGTGATATTGCTGGGTGAAAAATTAAATACATGTTTGGCTTTATTAGATATTGCCAAATTTGCTATCCGTTTTGCATTCCCACAAATAATGTACAAGATTGTTACCCCACACTCATCTCAATAGAGTACATTGTCAAGGTATAAAGTGTTTGCTAACTAGATGGATAAGAAATGTTATCTCACTGTAACTTTTTATAACAGGTATATTGAGGTATAATTCACATATGATTCATACATTTTTTTTGAGGTACTGGGGATTGAACTCAGGGGTGTTCTACCTCCGAGCTACACCCCCAGTCCTATTTTTTTATTATTTATTTCTTTATTTCAGAACATTTTCATTACTGCAAAAAGAACCCCTACCCCCACTCCTAAGAAGTCAATTTCTGTTCCCTACTCTCTGCATCCCCTGACAACCACTCGGGTATTTTCTGACTTGTGAGTTGCCTATTCTGGACACTTCACATACATAGAATTGTACAACATGTGACCTTTTGTGACTGGCCTCTTTCACTCCACATAACATTTTCAAGGTCCATCCATGTTGCAGCATGTATCAGTGCTTCACTCCCTTTATGACTGAATAATATTTCTTTTTTGGGGGGGGGATACTGGGGATTGAACTCAGGGGCATTCTACCTCCAAGCTACACCCCCAGCCCTATTTTTTATTCTTTATTTTGAAACCGAGTCTCACTAGGTTGCAGAGTGCCTCACTAAGTAGCTGAGGCTGGCCTCGAACCCGGATCCTCCGGTCTCAGCCTCCCGAATGCTGGGATTACAAGCGTGCACCACCATGCCTGGCACTGAATAATATTTCACTGTGTGGATATACCACATTTATTTAGCCATTCAACAGTGGATGGGCATTTAGGCTATTTCTACTCTTTGGTTATCATAAATAATGCTGCTGTGAACACTCATGTACAGATTTTTGATATGGACATACGGTTTTATTTTTTCAAGTACATACCTAGGAGTGGAATTGCTGGATCATATGACAACCCTAGGTTTAATCCCCCCCCCCCCCAGGTACTGGGAATTGAACCTAAGGGCATTCTGAGCTACAACTCCAGCCCTATTTTATTTTGAAACAGGGTCTCTTGCCAAGAGTCTTGCTACATTGCTGAGGCTGTCCTCAAACCTATGATCCTCTTGTCTCAGCCTCCCAAGTACTGGGATTACAGGTATGCGCCACCATGCCCAGCTTATGTTTAATCTTTGAAGAGCTGCCAAGACTATTTTCCAAAGTGGCAGTGACATTTTACATTCCCTCCAGCAATGTATGAGGGTTCCAGTTTCTCGATGTGCTCAACACTTGTTAGTATCTGTTTTATTATAGCCATCCTAGTAAGTGTTCTCCCGTGTGTGTGTGTGTTGCTGCAGATTGAACACGGGGGCATTTTACCTCCAAGCTATACCTTTGACCCTATTTTATTTTTTATTGGAAACGAGGTCTTAAGACTATACTTTCAGGGATCATTTCTATAGTTCGTTACTAGAGAAGTTTCTCTGATCGTGTGGAAACGAGGTCTTGCTAAGGTGATGTGAGCCTCGCTGAGTAGCTGAGGCTGGCCTTGAACCTGCGATCCTCCTGTCTCAGTCTCCCAAGTACTGGTTCGACAGGTGCACACCACCAAGCCTGGCCTTCTCTTGTCTCTTTAGTAGTGTTTTTAGCAGCATTGAGTAATATGAATATAACATCCCCAAATTTTAAGTGATAGACAATGTATATCCATATAAGGAATGGTATTCAATAATAGAATGAACTATGGATACATGCTATGATATAAATGTACCTCAAGAAAACTATGTTCATTGAAAGAAGTCATATGTAAGACTACATATTGTATTTCATTTATATAAAATTTCCAAAGAGGGTAAATCTCTAGAGACAAAGAGTGGTTGTCTTGGGCATGGGGTGAAAGTGGGAAAAGGAATGAACAGTAGATGTGCATGAAGAATCTTACTGGGGTGATAAAAAGATTCTAAAGCAATTTGTGGTGATATTGTACAGCTTGCTAGATTTACTGAAACATCATTGAATTGTACATGTGAAATTAGTAAATTATATATATATAAAAATGCCCCACCAGGCATGGTGGCACACACTTGTAATGAGACAGGAGGATTGGGGTTCGCAGCCAGCCAGCTACTGCAACTTAGTAAGACCCTGTTTCAAAATAAAAGAGTAAAAAATAGAACTGGAGGTATAGCTCGGAGGTAGAATGCCCCTGGGTTCAATCCTTAGTAACACATACACACCCACACCCCCCCCAAGCTGGGTGCAATGGCAAATGCCTATAATCCCAGTACTTGAGAGACTGAGACAGGAGAATCACAGGTTGGAGGCCAGTGTGCAATAACTTAATGAGACCCTGTTTCAAAGTAAAGAATAAAAAGGAGCCAGGTGTGGTGGTGCACACCTGTAATCCCAGTACTTGGGAGGCTGAGACAGGAGGATTGCAGGTTTAAAGCCAGCCTCAGCAACTTAGATCCTCAGCACTTGGCAAGGACCTGTTCCCCAATAAAAAATAATATAGGGCTGGGGGTATAGTTCAGAGGTAGAAGGCTCCTGGGCTCCATCCCCAGCACCACAAAAAAAAAAAAAAAAAAAAAAAAAAAAAAAAAAAAAAAAAAAAAAAAAAAAAAAAAAAAAAAGCTGGAATGATGTAGCTCAGTGACAGATTATCTCTTGGTTTAATCCCTAGTAACCCTCCCCCCCACACACACACACACAAAGAAATGAAAAAGAAAAAAAGTTCAAGCCCAGCCTGGACAACTTAGTGAGACCCTGTCTCAAAATAAAATTAAAGAGGGCTGGAGGTGTAGTTCAGTGGTAGAGCATTGCCTAGTGTGCATGAGGCCCTGGTCAGTCCTTAGCACCGAAAAAGAGGAAAGAAGAAAAATGCCCTAATAAAATTATGAAACATCCCAGTACTTGGGAGGCTGAGCCAGGAGGATCACAGGTTCACAGCCAGCCTTAACAACTTAGGCCCTCTGCAACTTAGTGAGACCCTGTTTCAAAAATAATAGGGCCAGGGGTGTTCAATCCCCAGTACCACACATATACACAAATGTTGAGAGAGTCAAAATTATCAGCATTTTATGCTATTGCATCTCGATTTGAGTCAAGTTAGAAAAGCTGTTCCTCGACTATAAGAAAATTACCTGTTTTCTTCTGGTACTTGTATGGTTTCTTTCTTTTTAAAAAATTTAGATCTGATGCCGGGCGTGGTGGTGCAGGCTTGTAATCCCAGTACTTAGGAGGCTGAGACCAGAGGATCCGGGTTCACAGCCAGCCTCAGCTACTTAGTGAGGCCCTCTGCAATTTAGTGAGACCCTGTTTCAAAATAAAGAATAAAAGCTGGGCATGGTGGCACATGCTTGTAATCCCGGCATTTGGGAGGCTGACTGGAGGATCCGGGTTCACGGCTAGCCTCAGCTACCTAGTGAGGCCCTCCGCAACTTAGTGAGACCCTGTTTCCAAATAAAGAATAAAAAATAGGGCTGGGGGTATAGCTCGGAGGTAGAATGCCCCTGAGTTCCATCCCTAGTACTGCAAAAAAACAAAAAAACCCAGATGAATGGATTAAAAAATTATGGGATATATACACTATGGGATTCTACTCAGCCATAAAGAAGAACAAAATTATGTCATTTTCAGGACAATGGATGGTCCTGGAGAACATTATGCTAAGTGAGATTAGCCAGTCACAGAAAGTGAAGGGTGATGTTTTCTCTCATATACAGGAGCTAGGGAGTAATCAGGATACCAGAGGGACTTTAGATAATGGAGAAGAAACTCCAGTGGGGTATCAGGGAGGTGGTCTAGGGGAAGGGGTGGCGGGGGTGGGGTGGGGAGAAGGAGAATCAACGAAGGAAACACTTCCATTGACATGATGTACATATATGAGAATACCAATGTCGATCTCAATACCCTGTATGTGGAAGGGAGCCAGGGCAAAGCTCACCTCATGCTGTGTGCATGTATGTCAGTATCACTGTGAACTACATTATGATTTGAGACTATAATGAGCCAATAAAAGTATATATATATAAATTTCTCATATTAAATGCACATAATTTGAACAAAAAATGTGTTTCAATATTTAAAGTCCTTAATGTGACAAAAAAGTCTAAACTTTTCGTGAAGATCTCACAGTTGATTGATTCAAGTCAATTTCCCCACATATATGATGGGCCCAAGTGTCCCCAAATTAGCTCTCTTCCATTGTTGTTTTCCTTCAGGGATTCAGTAACACATGTTGGAATTTTAACTCATAGTTTCCATTTCAACCACCTTTTCTCTGACCCTTTTTTATTTCTTTATCCACTTCTCATTTCTTGCTTTTTTTCCCCATCCTTATTCAAAATCCTTTATCCCTCATATGAATCTCCTCTCCCATGGGTGATTCATAATTTATTCATTTCTGAAACAATTTTCACCCTGACTAGTTCCTTTCCTGAGTTCAGTCAACTCATGCACTTCCACCTGTTTGTAGTCTATGTCTGTCAGCATTCTTGCAGCTATAATCTAAATATCTGACCACATAACTTAGATTTATTTTCTTACGATTTCAGACTCAGTCCCTGTGAAGCTGGGGACCGCAGATCTCAGGGCATTGCAGAGGGAAGAGCACATGGACTATGTTCATATGATGGAGGCCTGAAGCAAGAGCAGGGGGAGGAGGAGCCTTTATATAATCCCAAGGCTACACCCCCAGAGACTCACCTCCAGCTGCACCCTACTGGCCTACAGAGTACCACCCAGGTATGGATTTATCCACTTCTGGGATTACAACCCTCATGCCTTAATTATATCAGCTTCAAACATTAAGTGAACTCTTTAGGAGACTATTTATTTATTTATTTATTTATTTATTTATTTATTTATTGCGGTTACTGGGGATTGAACTCAGGGGCATTCTACCTCTGAGCTATACCCCCAGCCCTATTTTTTATTCTTTATTTTGAAACAGGGTCTCACTAAGTTACGAAGGGCCTTACTAAGTAAGTAGGTAAGGCTGGCCATGAACCTGTGATCCTCCTGTCTCAGCCTCCCAAGTACTGGGATTACAGGTGTGTGCCACCATGCCCGGCTTGATTTTAAGATTTTTAATAAACATGTTTGACAAGTATTTAACTGAGTTTGGATTTTTGTATATTCTTTTGTTTCATAGTTGGCTTTTATGGGGAGAATTTCATCAGCTCATTACTGTTCTATTTATTTATTTATTTATTTATTTATTTATTTATTTATTTATTTATTTATGCGGTACTGGGGATTGAACTCAGGAGCATTCTACCTCCGAGCTATACCCCCAGACCTATTTTTTATTCTTTCTTTTGAAACAGGGTCTCACTAAGTTACGGAGGGCCTCACTAAGTAGCTGAGGCCGGTTGAGAACCCTGATCCTCCTGTCTCAGTCTCCCAAGTACTGGGATTACAAGCATGTGCCACCACGTCCGGCTCTACTGTTCTTTTCTTAAAGTACCTATGCAATAAGTGGGCTTATTTTTCCTACAACCTAAGTATTTTGTGAATTGAGTTCCTAGTTAAATAAATTACCCCCTCTTCTTCCTTTCAAAGAGAAAGTAGGGTTGGTGCCAAATAGGTGGGGTAGGTCGGAATAGAGGGACTGGCAGTGGATCTGCTGGGATAGTTCTTCTCGAACTATCTGTGTGAAGGTTGGTTTTTTTGTTTGTTTGTTTTGGGGTACTAAGGATTGAACCCAGGGGCATTCTACCTCCAAGCTATACCTCCAGCTCGGTTTTGTTTCTTATTTGGAAACAGGGTCTCACTAGGTTACTGAGAGCCTCGCTAAGTTGCAGGGGCTGGCTTTGAACCTGCGATCCTCCTGTCTCAGCTTCCCAAGTAATGGGATTACAAGCATGTGCCACCACACCTGGCTTAAGGATCAGTTTTTCATTTTTAATTTCATATCTATGGTGGACTGGTATTTTTATAATAAAATGAATCGCTCTGAAAATCTTAAAAATGATATAAAAACACATGCCTTTTTTTTTTTTTTTTTCAGTACTGGGGATTGAACTCAGGGGCATTCTACCTCCGAGCTTCACCTCCAGCCCTATTTTTTTATTCTTTATTTTGAAACAGAGTCTCACTAAGTTGCGGAGGACCTCACTAAGTAGCTGAGGCTGGCCTCAAACCCGGATCCTCCCATCCCAGCCTCCCAAGTACTGGGATTACAAGCATGCGCTACCATGCCTGGCTTCCAATTGTTTTATTATAGTTTTAAAAGGTAAAATTTGCTAGGTGTGGTGGCACATATTTTTAATCCCAGTAATTGCGAAGCTGAGACAGGAGCATTATAGGTTCAAGGATAGCCTCAGCAATGTAGCGAGACTCTTAGCAATCTAGTAAGACCCCGTTTCTAAAACAAAAATTAAAAAGGGCATAAGTCAGAAGTAGAGTGCCCCTGGGTTCAATCCTCAGTACCACACACACACAAAAATAAATAAAATTTCATTAAGGATTCAATCCCTAGTAAGAGAGAATCACCATTCATAACTTTTATCATTTCACAAGTATAACTAGTTATGAGTCAAAGCAATTTACCCTTATTAAGTGCCTGTATATACACTGAATAAAAATTGTATTTCAGTAGTTTTTATTGCTTGCTAACCTATCAATTTAGATTGGATTGTTACCAGTATTTAATGCAGAGGGTGATATATAAAGAATTTCTATGTTTTGTCTTAACATTTATAGTAGGGAAATTAGTCTCAGAGGTATGTTGACAGGAATGAAAGGAGATATTTTAAAGTAATTCACCAACCTCAAGACATTAATTTTTACTTTTCATCCAAAATAAAAGCAAATTATTTATTCTCAAAATGTCTTCAAGCCTTCACCAATAATATGATAACTGAGTTAAGCTGGTGTCAGGTGTGGTGTGGTGGCACACACCTGTAATCCTAGTACTTGGAAGGCTGAGATAGGAGGATCACAGGTTCAAAGCCAGCCTCAGTAACTCAGCAAGGCTCTCGGCAACTTAGTGAGTCCCTGTCTCCAAATAAAAATAAAATAGGGCTGGAGGTGTAGCTAAGAAGTAGAATATCCCTGGGTTCAATTCTTAGCACCACAAAGAAAAAAAAGTCAGGCGTGGTGATACAGACCTGTAATCCCAATACTTAGGAGGCCGAGATAGGAGGATCGCAGGTTTGAGGCCAACTCAGCAGCTTAACAAGCCTGTTTCAAAATTAAAAAAAAAAATAGGGCTGGGGGTGTAGTTCAGAGGTAGAATGCCTCTGGGTTCAACCTTAGTACCAAAAAAAAAAAAAAAGTATGTTTTAGATTTTACATAGTTTTGGGTAGTCGTTGGCAAACTAAGCTTAAAATATCTCCCACTAAACTGGGCGTGGTGGCGTACGCTTGTAATCCCAGCATTTGGGGGGCTGAGACCGGAGGATCCGGGTTCGCGGCCAGCCTCAGCTGCTTAGTGAGGCCCTCCGCCACTAGTAAGACCCTGTTTCAAAATAAAGAATAAAAACTAGGGCTGAGGGTGTAGCTTGGAGGTAGAATGTCCCAGATTCCATCCCCAGTACCACACAAAAAAATAATAATAATAATCATAAAACATGGATGTAAACATAGTCTTGCTGGGCGTGGTGGCACACACCTGTAATCCCAGTTACTTAGGTAGGAAGTTGAGGCAGGAGGATTCCAAGTTTGAGGTCAGCCTCAAAACTTAGACCCTTGAGCTGGGCGTGGTGGTGCACACTTGTAACCTCAGCTACCTAGTGAGGCCCTCCGCAACTTAGTGAGACCCTGTTTCAAAATAAAGAATAAAAAAAATAGGGCTGAGGGTATATAACTCGGAGGTAGAATGCCCCTGAGTTCAAGCCCCAGTACCGCAAAAAAAAAAACTTAGACCCTGTCTCAAAAAGGACTGGGAGCCAGGCGTGGTGGCGAATGCTTGTAATCCCAAGTACTTGGGAGGCCGAGACTGGAGGATCGAAGGTTCTCGGCCAGCCTCAGCTACTTAGTGAGGCCTTCCGAAACTTAGTGAGACATTGTTTCAAAATAAAGACTAAAAAATAGGACTGGGGCTGTAGTTCGGAGGTAGAATGCCCCTGGGTTCAATCCCCAGTACCACACACAAAAAGGGGGGGGGGGCAGCTGGGGATATAGCTTAGTGGTAGAGTATCCCTGGGTTCAATCCACACTACCACAATAAATATATACATACATGCATACATAAGTACTTAAGCATAGACTTAATGTGTGTAATTACAAATGAAATAAAACAAATTTATAGGGGAAAAACTTGGCAGACATCACATTCACCAAAGTTATCACCAAAATGAGATAGTGACATCTCTGCCTCCTTGGGAGTGAGATAAGTACACCTCTACTTTGGGTGCGCCATTCTTTCCTGAAACTCAACCTGAATTTAATCATGAACAAACAGCACACCCAAATTGAGGGCATTCTAGCCAGGCGTGGTGGCACACGCTTGTAATCCCAGCATTCGGGAGGCTGAGACCGGAGGATCTGGGTTCGCGGCCAGCCTCAGCTACTTAGTGAGGCACCCCGCAACTTAGTGAGACTCGGTTTCAAAATAAAGAATAAAAAAATAGGGCTGGGGATATAGCTCGGAGATAGAATGCCCCTGAGTTCAATCCCCAGTTACCGCAAAAAAAAAAAAAAAAAAAAATTGAGGGCATTCTATAAAATATCTGGTCAATATTTTTCAAAGGCCACCTGTCCCAGATTAAAGGAGACTCAGGAGACATGAAAACTAAATACAATGAGTACTCTTGGATTAGATCTTGTCTAGCAGGTCGTTAGCAGGACAACTGACAAAATTTCACTGGTTTGCTCCTGTTGCTTGTAAGGTAGAAACTGGCTGGTACATATCAGTGGTATAGTGTTGGATTCAAGCAGAGTTCCTTGAATTTATTGCTGTTATGATTTACATTTATTCAGCATGCACAAACCTGAGAAGAGAGTGTGTTCTGTCCATTGAATGCTAATTTTTGCAAACCTGGTATATAACCATCTCCATTATATAGATTAAAAACTCTGCTTCAGAGAGACTGAGGGATTTGCCCAAGTTGGTTCAGCTAGTAAATGGGAAAGCAGAGAACTCAGTTCATCTGTATGACTGTCAGCACACTTTCATCACCGTGTGCTTACTAATGGCCTTCCCCGACAACTGTTTTCCCAAGAAACCACTGTGTATTAATCATTCTGTCATGAATCCAAGATAGAAGGCTTGATGCCACTGCGATTGTTGGTTTAATCACCCATAAAAAGTCTGTGCCAGGCATGGTAGCACATACCTGTAATGCCAGCCACTCAAGATACCGAGGCAGGAGGATGGCAAGCTCGAGGCCAGCCTGGGCATCTTAGATCCTGTCTCAAAATAAAAAGGAAGCTGGGTGTGGTGGCACATGCTTGTAATCTCAGCATTCAGGAGGCTGAGACCAGAGGATCCAGGTTGGCGGCCAGCCTCAGCTACCTAGTGAGGCACTCCGCAACTTAGTGAGACCCTGTTTCAAAATAAAGAATAAAAAATAGGGGCTGGGGGTGTAGCTCGGAGGTAGAACGCCCCTGAGTTCAACCCCTAGTACCGCAAATAAATAAATAAATAAATAAATAAATAAATAAATAAATAATAGGAAGGGCTAGAAAGCCGGGCGTGGTGGCGCATGCTTGTAATCCCAGCATTTGGGAGGCTGAGACCAGAGGATCCGGGTTCGCGACCGGCCTCAGCTACCTAGTGAGGCACTCCACAACTTAGTGAGACCCGGTTTCAAACTACAGAATAAAAAATAGGACTGGGGGTATAGCTTGGAGGTAGAATGCCCCTGAGTTCCATCCCCAGTACCGCAAAAAAAAAAAAAAAAAAAAAAGGGCTAGAGGTGATGCTCAGTTTGTAGAGTGCCCCTGGGTTCAGTTCCCAGAAGTGCAAAAAAAAAAAAAAGTTTATGGCTTACATATGAAAATAAATTCAGATTATCATTTCTTCAAAAGACATAGCCAAAGAAAATAAGAATCTGTTGTATACTATTTCTAATAGAATTAGACCAGAAACAATATCTATCACATCCAGAATCTCAAAGATTTTGTAAACCTGGAATATTCCACTAATTAGATGGGAAGTGATTGGGTTTTCTCTTTCAATGTCAATGGAATAGTCTGCCAGGAGTCTGCCTTTCCTGCCTCTCACACAAATCCCGACGCTATGATTTATGTTCCTGAACAAATTAGACTTAATTTAAGAGCAAATCATCAGCAACAGGTATAATAATCTTGGCAGAACATTTATTTTAATTAATTGCTTTCTGCCTAACATGGATAGAAGGATGCTGATGCCATTTACCATATAAGGATTAGTCCTGTCGTGTAAATTTTTCTTCCCCTAGAACTTAAGTCTCATCAGTTTTAAATAACAAAGGCATTGGTTTACTTCATATTTAATCATAACAATACAACTTCTGTGGCAATGTTTATATAAGATACCTGTTAAAGAAAAATGGACTCTCACTACCCCATAGTATTATTGATTCCTGCTGCTGAACACAGTTCCTGTTTGGTTCCATGGGGGTCAGAGTGGGAACTGTTTGGGGGGCTAGGCAGCTGAAAAACTTTCATCTTCATAAACCTGCCAGAGGGGTAGGGTGGAGAACATCTGCGTGATTTTAGAGCAATGTAGACTTTATTTTCTGTGAATCTGAGTATTGATATACTCTTTTTATTTCTTTTTTGTTCTGGGGCTTGAACCCAGGAACGCTCTATCTCTGAGCTACACTCTTAGCCCTTTTTATTTTTTATTTTGAAACAGGGTCTTGCTAAGTTGCTGAGGCTGGCCTTGAATCTGCAATTCTGTCTCAGCCTCCCAAGTACTGGGATTACAGGTGTGTACCACCACGCCTGGCTTCAACTTGACTATTATTTATACTTCAATGAGAGGCAAAAAGAAAATAAAAATTACCTCCCACTGTATGGAGTTTTAGTGTGTAATTCTCAAAAGCATCTTAGACTTATCTTCTTAAACCTGCCAAACTCAACATTATTTAGAAATGATCTAATGAAGTTTCCAAAGAAGTGGCTTAAATAGCCAGTACTAAATCCAAAGAGCTCAGGAAGACCTGCAATGCTCATAAAATAAAATATACTTGCTACATAAACATGAATTAAAAATTCTACGTTTCTTTTAGGAAATAAAATTGTAATCTTAAGCCCTTATTTTAGAAAGTCCTTCATATTCTAACCAATTAGTTGTCTATTCATCTTTAAAACTGCTATAGGGAAATTTAAGCCTTTCCAACAGTCAAATGTGAACTATCATGTATTCTATACAAGTTCCAGAACAAGAATGGTATTTAAAATGCCTTCCTTATATTGGTACTGAATCTTGAGAGGCACTGAGAATAAACAAATATAAACAAACAAACCGAAAACCAGAATGAAACCATCAATTCTGATGAAAGAAAAACTTATTTGGTTAAGTTTTTACAATATAGATTTAGTACTGAAATGACACAAATCTGGAATCATTAACTTTATTTGTCACTCTTTATAGACATTGGTCCACTTTCACATGAAAAGTAGAAATCATCCACTTCCACTTAATATTCTATAGAATGAAGTTGTACCACAAACCATAGTAGCTTCACAGGGGGAAAAGTTTCTAAAATAAAAATATTTTATATTCATGCCTCAAGATGTCCCCCCGAAGATTTATTTTTGAGTATCTAATTATAAGCATCTATATGCAACAAAGCTAGCTGCTGCTTAAATCAGTATAGCATTTTAATAGCCTTACTAGATCATATAGATCACCAAACTTGTAGAAGAGGTTAAAAAACAGTTGTCCTATCAATCAGTTCCAAAATTAAGTGATTGTATAAGCACATCCAATATTTTAGGGCTGCTTTAAGTTAAAAACCTTTTCTCTTGTTCCACATATATTTACATCAAATTAAGACATTTACAAATGGTTCATATTATATGACAGCCCAATGATGATTTTCATCTATTCTGTGCAAGGAAGTTAAGCATTCATAAGTTTCTATAATAAATTCAGTGCATTTTTCGAACATAAATAACAAGAGCTATTCTAAGCGTTTACATGTCTTTCAGTGCATATTTCCAAATTTATTAAATGGAATGAAATTACATTATTAAATGGCTATATCATAATCAAGCATATTATGGAATCTAGATCACATAATTCAATTCACATCAATACTATAATTCACTCTAAAAACATCACAGGCACACACAAAATAGAGAAGAAAGTTGCTATTTTTTTTTTATAAATTTGAAGTATACTATCTACTTTAAATCACACTAAAAGATGTATTTTAATAAAATGGCCAATTTCCAAACCCCTTATTTAAGTCTGGCATAGTGAAATTTCAGTCCATTCGTATCTTCTGGTTTGTCATCCTATAAATGATGCTATCGTATCCAGGATCCATGTTCCAAATGTTGTAAGAGGTGATAATCACGGCCAAGGCCAAGGCGATCATTATCCAAAGTACCATATTGAAAACCACTGAATACTCAAAATTATACTTATATGCAAGGTTATAGGGACTTGCTGAGTTCTATAATTAAAAAATAAGGAAAAAGAAAATCAAAAGGGAAGAATTTTAAGATACAAAATTATCCCAATTTAGTGGCTGTGATTCATTGTCTAACAAACATTTATTCATAAATGGCAGAACTACTTATGCAAGGAGGAACCAGGAAGGGAAGCCTTCATGGAAAAGACACAAACTGGTCCAACTATTTGAGAAGATTTGGCAATACCTAATTTGATGGAAGCATTGAATCATGTCCTCTGATCCGGTAAGCCCATACCCTAGGGAAACCTATATGTGCACTGAGATAGAGTATCAACAACAGGGGCCCATCCATACAGTGGAACACATGGCAATAAAATGACTCAACTATAGCTACATCTGGAAGTCCCTGTGCCTCTTATAAACAACACTGAGCAAAACACACAGAAAAATACATAATGATTTCATTTGTACAACTTTCAAATACAGGCAAAACCAAACATTGTTTAAGGACAAATACATATGCAGTCAAATTGTGAAAAAAAAAAAGCAGCAACAGGGTATTCAGGACTGCAATTAATTCTGGGTGGGGAAAGGTAGAGGGATAAGGCAGGAGAACTTTAGAATAACAAGTATTCTATTAAGCTAATAGTGTTAATATTATTTTTCTTTAAATATGTTATACATTGTATATGTACGATGTGCTTCATTTTTTAAAGAGAAAAACAAATGATGTTTCAACCCCATCCCAGTCTTGAAGTGGTATCTGCCAAGCCTGTGCAAAAGCATTGTTTGGGAAATTTTATTCTGGCTAGAGAAATACAAAAAGTAGGAGCGCTGGGGATACAGCTCATATGTAAAGCACTTGCCTGTCATACACAAGACCATGGGTTTGATCCCCATCCCAGCACTGCACAAACAAACAAAATTAAAATTCTTTTAAGCCGGGCATGGTGGTGCATGCTTGCAATCCCAGTAATTAGGAGGCTGAGACTAGAGGATCCAGGTTCACGGCCAGCCTCAACTACTTAGTG
>PVLC010008965.1:40113-56096 GCA_004027655.1 Graphiurus murinus
AAAAAAAAAAAAAAAAAAAAAAAAAAAAAAAAAAAAAAAAAAAAAAATTGGAGCCAGGTATAGTGGCGCATGCTTGTAATCCCAGTACTTGGGAGGCTGAGACAGGAGGATCTGGGTTCGCGGCCAGCCTCAGCTACTTAGTGAAGCCCTATTTCAAAATAAAGAATAAAAAATAGGACTGGGGGTGTAGCTTGGAGGTAGAATGCCCCTAGGTTCAATCCCCAGTACCACACACACACACAAAAAAATAGGGCTGGGGGTGTAGCACCGAGGTAGAATGTCCCTGGGTTCCATCCCCAGAACCACACACAAAAAAAATTCTTTTGAAGTAGGACAGTAGCAGGAAATTAAACTGGAAGCAGGAAGCAGGGGAGCTGTGGAGCATCTGGACTTGAGCCTATGGACCATGAGAAGCTACTGACAGGTTTGAGACATGGCCAGGTTTGTCTTAAAAAAAAATAATAATAAAGAGCCAGGCGTGGTGGCGCACACTTGTAATCCCAGCATTTGGGAGGCTGAGACCGGAGGATCCGGGTTCTTGGCCAGCCTCAGCTACCTAGTGAGGCCCTCCGAAACTTAGTGAGACCCGGTTTCAAAATAAAGAATAAAAAAAATAGGGCTGGGGGTATAGCTCAGAGGTAGAATGCCCCTGAGTTCAATCCCCAGTACCGCAAAAAATAAATAAACAAATAAATAAAGATAACAATGATGATATGTAAAGCAGATTTGGAAAGGGCCAGCTGGAAAGCAGGGAGACAAGCTGGGGTGTGCAGGTGGCAGCGAAGTGAGGTGAGAAGAATGAGGGCAGTGTGCCTGGCAATGGAGGATGGAAAAAAGGAAAAAAACGAATAACCAAGCTCTAACCCAGCACCTGGCACATTGTGGGCACTTAATTCCTTAAACTCCTTTTTTTGTGTGATACTAGGGACTGAACCTAGGAGTACTCTACCTCTGAGCTAAACTCCAAATCCTTTTTTTTTTAAATTTTGAAACAAGGTCTTGCTAAATTATGGAGATTGGTCTCAAACCTGCGATCCTCCTGTCTCAGCCTTCCAAGTACTAGGATTACAGGTGTGCACCACCTCACCCAGCTGCAATTCCTCAAACTCTTACCATTCCCTTAAAGTAACAGAAGACAGTGATCTCAACTTGGGCAGAGGAGGGTACAACGTGTGTGCTTACCTGCAGGGAGCTTGAAGTTGAGGCAAAAGACTTCACACCCCTGAAGACCTTCCTTTCTCTTACTTCACACCCTTGAAGACCTTCCTTTCTCTCTCTCTCTCTTCTCTCATTTTCTTCTATTTATATTTGATAAACAGGTTGCTTTTTGCACCCATTTTAAGTACACTTCAGTGACTTTTAGTGTGTGTGTGTGTGTGTGTGTGTGTGTGTGTGTGTTTTGCAGTACTGGGGATTGAACCCAGGGGCATTCTACCTCCAAGCTATACCCTCAGTCCTATTTTTTATTCTTTATTTTGAAACAGAGTTTAAGTTGCAGAGGGCCTCACTAAGTAGCTGAGGCTGGCCGCTAACCTGGATCCTCCGGTCTTAGCCTCTCAAGTACTGGGATTACAAGCGTGCGCCATCACGCCCGGCTCTGTTAGTATATTTTTAAAGTTGTGTGGTATTTGCCACAACCTAGTCTTAGAACATCTCCATCATTATCCTAAGAAGAAACCTCACATGGAGACCTCTTTTCCTCCGTGAAGCTGGCGAGACACCAGTACAGAGTTAAGGACAGAGACACAAGATGCAGGAGTGGTGAACACTGACAACAGGCAGGGAGTCAGGACTGAAATGCTATTCCAAGGAATGCTTGACACCAATTCCCATCACAAAGTATTCATTTTAATCTATTATGTTTAACAAACAAATCTGATGTTAGACTGCATATATAAAGTACTAACTAGAGCCGGGCGTGGTGGCGCACGCTTGTAATCCCAGCATTCGGGAGGCTGAGACCGGAGGATCTGGGTTCGAGGCCAGCCTCAGCTACCTAGTGAGGCACTCCACAACTTAGTGAGACTCAGTTTCAAAATAAAGAATAAAAAATAGGGCTGGGGGTGTAGCTCGGAGGTAGAATCCCCCTGAGTTCAATTCCCAGTACCGCAATAAATAAATAAATAAATAAATAAATAAATAAATAAAGTACTAACTAATTTAGGTAAAGAAAACCCAATGATATCACCTAATTCTTTTTGTTATTTTTTATTTTTTGGTGGTACTGGGACTGAACCCAGGGATACTCTAACTCTGAGTTATACCCCCGGCCCTATTTTATTTTTGAAATAGAGGGTATAGCTCACTAGGTTGATGAACATCTCACTACTTGCTGAGGCTGTCCTTGAACCTGTGATCCTCTTGTCTTAACCAAGTACTGGGATTACAGGCATATGCCACCATGCCTGGCTGATACCACCTTATTCTTGCCCCTTACCACATACAAGGTAATTTGAGAAACCATTTTTTCATAAATTCAAGACAGCCATTAAAGGAGCTGATCCATAAGTTCATCCTAACACAGAAGGCAAAATAATTCAGCTCTATGCAACTGATTTGTCAAGTTTCCAAAACACACTGGGACCTTCTTCAAGTTGGCTTCTCTTTGGGGTCATTTCATGTAAAGTAAGCAGGCCTAACATGGCAATGTTGAAAGAATCTAGTACTTAACAGTTTTCCCAATTAAGTTCAAATCTTTCTTTAAATAAAAGTTCTTTTTTTCAGGTTTGATTCCCATTTCTTTAATCAGTTTAAACTGAGATATGGCTTATCCTCATGTGCTATTATTTGATGTTCTTGGGATCTAATTTTTCTGCTCGATGTGTTAGCTAAACTGTACCTGTGACAGATTAACTGCCAGTTTTATAATTTTTTGAGTCCACTGTGACTTGCACTGAGGGTATGGTATGTCCTCTCAGAGATTTTACATTTATTCCTGGCTAGAGGCCATAGAGATCTCACCAGGCTAGGGCCAGGCTTTATGTTAATTTCTAGGTCAGGGCTTCCTAGAACTTGCAGGTAATATAAATTTGAGCCCCAACCGTATATAAAGGGAGCCCTGTTTTAAGAACTTCCCAGTAGACACCCCCATTCCCAACTCATACATCTACCACCCAGAGCCCAAGCGGCCTTTGTTGGTAGGCAGAATGTTTGTTAGTCTCCCCTCTCACAAAGGGCTGAGCTCTTTCAGGGTCCCCAGTTTTATATGGAGGCACCAGTTTCAATCCCCCCCGTACCGCCCCGCACAGGGAGCCAAGGATCTCTTGGTATCCCAACTGGCAAGTGTATTTAGGGCGGCCTGCTTCCTACAGACACCCCTTCTTTACTTGCTCTGTAAGAATTTTCCTTACTTTCTTAAGAGCTGAGCTATGCACTTTAAAAAGTTGTTTCATTTTTTTTATCCAGTATTTCTAGATGTTTTATAGTAGAAACTGGTGTGTGTTAGATGTTGTCTTAAACAGGGTCCTTCGACCCCATTCAATTTGGAAGGAAACATCTCCATACTACACACTATCTTAAAACAGGTATTAGCTTCAGCCTTATTCCCCCCCAACTCTCACATTGCCATCAGCAAAACTAAGCAAGGTAGGGGTTGCACATAGTCCCAAAGGGTAGTATACAAAAATGACTGGGGATCTGACTGCAGCAAGCAACAAGGCCAACCATAAGCAATGTTCTTGACTACATGATGTTATGGAATATCTAAGTATGTCTAAGAGTGTATGCACATACATTTTACCATGGCCAGCAACCTTGCCTCCAACCTTCTAAGTGCTTAAAGCAAGATTCATATCAATATTATTGAGGTAAGTCAAAATTATAAAGAGGTAAGCTGGGCATGGTGGTGCATGCTTGTAATCCCAGTACTTGGGAGACTAAGACAGGAGGATGAAGGATTGAAGACAGCCCCAGCAATATAGTGAGACTCTTGAGACCCTGTTTCCAAACAAAAAATAAAATAGGGCTGGGGTATAGTTCAGGATTAGAATGCCCCGGTTACCCCCCCACACACACACACACACAAATAAGAAAATAAAATAAAGGGGCATAGGATTCCAGCAAATGTGGGACTATGCCACAAAGACAAGTAAAAAAGCAGAGTCCATAGGTTGAGAGAGCAAGCCACACCATTCTCTTACATTAACCTCTCATGTCTCCTCATATATACACCAATATTCAAATTATTCTATTGGCTTTGACAGATTCATCATTAATTCAAATTATTATATTACCTGATGACAACCCCAAAGAACTGAATATCACTGGTAAAACCATATACCTATATGAATAAGAAACTTATGTTTTATTGTGTTATGTTTTTTTTTTTCATACTAGGAATTGAACCCAGGGACATTCTTTTTTTGGGGGGGAGGGAGGTACTGGGGATCGAACCCGGGACATTCTACCTCCGAGCTACACTCCCAGCTCTGTTTTTATTTTTATTTTGAAACAGGATCTCACTAAGTTGATGAGAGTATCACTACATTGCTGAGGCTGTCCTCAAACCTGTAATCCTCCTGTCTCAGCCTCCAAATTACTCAGAGGCATTCTACCTCTGAACTACACCCCCACCCGTTTCTTTTTATTCTTTATTTACCTCTGAACTACACCCCCACCCGTTTCTTTTTATTCTTTATTTTGGAATAGGGTTTTGCTAAGTTGCCAAGGCTGGCCTGAAACCTAGGATTCTCCTATCTCACCCCCCAAGTACTAGAACTACAGGCATGAGCCACCATACCCAGCAAAACCTTTGTTTAAACTGAAATTGTTTTTCATATATACTGTCCATTCATGTCACCTACAGATGACACAAAATTTACTTTTTAAAATAAAATTCTAAAGCAGGATCTAAAAATGTACTCACCTCTTCTTTTGCCTGAAGGATAGTCCTTGACTTCCTTATAAGGGATGTGTCAAATGATTTGACAGTCACTAACTCTACCACTGCATTCCCACCATAAAGACTGTACATGTCATCTGCAAACTGAAAGTTAATTATTAACATTATTACAAATCTCACATACTTTTTATTTTTTAAGTATCAAAAATTGTATAGAGAGCCGGGCGTGGTGGCGCACGCTTGTAATCCCAGCATTCGGGAGGCTGAGACCGGAGGATCCGGGTTCGCGGCCAGCCTCAGCTACCTAGTGAGGCACTCCGCAACTTAGTGAGACTCGGTTTCAAAATAAAGAATAAAAAATAGGGCTGGGGGCATAGCTCAGAGGTAGAATGCCCCTGAGTTCAATCCCCAGTACCGCAAAAAAAAAAAAAAATTGTATAGAGATCCATGGGAGATTGGTTTCAGGACCTCCTTGGATACTGGAACTTGTGGATGCTCAAGTCTTTTATATAAAATGGTGTAGTATTTGCACATACCCACATCCTCCTGTATACTTTAGCTCATGTCTAGGTTACTTATACAATACAATGTAAATGCTATGCAAGCACTTTGTTATAATGTATTGTTTAAGGGATGACAAAGGGAAAGTCTGTACATGTTTAGCAATGATGCAATTTTTTCCCCAAATATTTTTAATCCTCAAGTGAATCCATATGAACCCATGGATATGGATATTTATCATATTCAATGTTTGTTTTAAAATACATACATATACACATACATTACGGAATGGCCAAATCAAGCTAATTAACATGCATTAACACATGCTTACATTTTTGTGGCAAATCAAATACGTATTTATTTAAATTATCTGTAAAGCTTCTGTTCTTCCACAAGAACAACATACACTTACCTGTTTGCTCCGATATACATTATGTCTTAAAAATAGGCAAGTCTTATGTTGAAATATTGAGAAAATATTAAGCTTTATTATATATTCAAATACTCAAAATTACTTTAAGAATAGATTGTGGAACATGCTTGTAATCCCAGTACTTGGAAGGCTGAGACTGGAGGATCTGGGTTTGCGGTCATCCTCAGCTACTTAGTGAGGCCCTCCGCAATTTAGACTCTGTTTCAAAATAAGGAATTAAAAAATAGGACTGGGGGTGTAGCTCATAGGTAGAAGGCACCTGGGTTCAATCCCCAGTACCGCAAAAAAAAAAAAAAAAAAAAAAAAGAATAGACCGAACTTGTTGACATATAAATTAAGGGAAGGGAAGCAGGAAAGGGAAAAGAAGAAAATCTTCCTAAGTGGTCAATGATTAATCGTAAATATCTACAAAGATTTACATATGAAGCCTAACTGAAGAGTACAGGTAAATAGCTTCAAGGGCAGGAGAGAGCTGGCATTTATTATGTAGCAACTGTATTTCTGCTACTATGCAAGGTGTTCAATTTCATTATCTTACAGTGTTTAATGGGTACAGAGTTTCCATTAGGGAAGGTGAAAAAGCTGTGGAAGTGGATGGTGGTGATGGTTGTAGAACTTGTGAATATATATGTTATTGAACATGGCTAAGGTGTTAGGTTTTATGTTACATATATTTTACCAGAATAAAAACATATTATGCTGTAGTTATTAATAATTTCCTAATGCTGCACCTGCCAGCATTAGGAAGAGATATCCCAATATATACCTCTAACCCTACTCTCTATCCTTGGCCACTATAATTAGAGGAGCATCAAAGAAGTCAAGTAAGGCTTCAATGAAGTGTTTCACAAAGCAGATTTTTTTCCATTATGAGGCTAAAAGTGAAATGCCACAGTCCAAACTCTCATCACATTGATATTTACCTTTTGCAGAGCATCAACAAGGATCCTAGAAGCATCTCTAAATTGTTCAGAGTCTTCTCCATAACGTTTCCCAATTTCATCCAAACCTGCTAGCTCCAGTGAATATAAGTCAGGAGAATGATCCTTGGCTAGATGCTTATGGCGAGACAACTTAGGAGAATAAACAAAACAAAACAAAAAAAGGCAGAGGATAAAGAAAAATGTTAAAAACAGCCAGCTTAAGTTTTATGTCTAAATAAACTAGGCTAACACAGGACCATGCCAGTGCACTGCAGCATAATCTAAAATGGCTGTAAAGTGAGCTAGTTTAAATGGGAGTTTCTGATAAATCCCATACAAGTCTCATTTTGGGGAACAATTACAGAACTCCTTGAGTTTTTTTCTATTTGGTAGTACTGGGAATTGAACTCAGGGGTGTTTCTGCCTCTGAGCTATACCCCCAGTCCTATTTTATTTATTTTATTTATTTTTATTTTTTGCGGCACTGGGATTGAACTCAGGGGCATTCTACCTCCGAGCTACACCCCCAGCCCTATTTTTTATTCTTTATTTTGAAACCGAGTGTCACTAAGTTGCGGAGGGCCTCACTAGGTAGCTGAGGCTGGCCACGAACCCGGATCTTCCAGTCTCAGCCTCCCGAATGCTGGGATTACAAGCATGCGCCACCACGCCCAGCTCCTATTTTATTTTTATTTTTAAACAGGGTCTCACTAAGTTGCAGAGAACCTTGCTAAGTTGCTAAAGCCTTGAACCTGCAATCCTCCAGTCTTAGCCTCCCAAGTACTGGAATTATAGGCATGCGCCACCATGCCCAGCTCCTCCTTGAATATTAAAAGTTTTTAATAAAAATTGATTACTTTTGCTGCCGGGCGTGGTGGCGCATGCTTGTAATCTCAGCATTTGGGAGGCTGAGACCGGAGGATCTGGGTTCGCGGCCAGCCTCAGCTACCTAGTGAGGCACTCCGCAACTTAGTGAGACTCGGTTTCAAAATAAAGAATAAAAGCCGGGCGTGGTGGCGCACGCTTGTAATCCCAGCATTCAGGAGGTTGAGACCGGAGGATCCGGGTTCAAAATAAAGAATAAAAAATAGGGCTGGGGGTATAGCTCGGAGGTAGAACACCCATGAGTTCAGTCCCCAGTACCGAAAAAAAAAAAAATAAAAAAAAATAAAAAATAGGGCTGGGGGTGTAGCTTGGAGGTAGAATGCCCCTGAGTTCAATCCCTAGTACCGCAAAAAAAAAAAAAAAAAAAAATTGATTACTTTTATGCTGGGTGCAGTAGTCCGTGCCTGTAATCCCAGCTTCTCAAGAGGCTAAGGCAGAAGGATCACAAGTTTGAGGCCAGTACTGGCAATTTAGCTCAGTGGTAGAGTGTTTGCCTAGCACATGTGAGACCCTGGGGTCAATCCTCAGTACTGCAAAAAACAATTTTTTGTGTATGTAGTACTGGGGATCGAACCAAAGGGCATTCTATCTCTGAGCTATACCCCAGCCCATTTTATTTTTTGTTTTGAAACAGAGTCTCGATAGGTTGCTGAGAGTCTCACTACGTTGCTGAGGCTGTCCTCGAACCTGTGATCCTCCTGTCTTAGCTTCCCAAGTACTAGGATTACAGGTGTACACCACCACACCCAGCTTCAATTTTGTTGTTGTAGTACTGATGATTGAATCCAGGGGTGCTCTACCACTGAGCTACATCCCCACCCCTTTTTATTTTGAAACAGTGAATCACTAAGTTGCCTAGGCTGGCCTTGAACTAGCAATCCTCCTGTCAGCCTCCCCAGTAGTTGGGATAATAGGCATGCACCACTGTACCTGGCTAAAAAGATTTTTTTAATTAAAAGAAAATTTGCAGCCGGGCGTGGTGGCACACGCTTGTAATCCCAGCATTCGGGAGGCTGAGACCGGAGGATCCGGGTTCAAGACCAGCCTCAGCTACCTAGTGAGGCACTCCGCAACTTAGCGAGACCCGGTTTCAAACTATAGAATAAAAAATAGGGCTGGGGGTGTAGCTTGGAGGTAGAATGCCCCTGAGTTCAATCCCCAGTACCGCAAAAAAAAAAAAAAAAAAATCAATGGCCAAGTTAGAACTATAGCCAGGGTGTTCTTACTCCCACGCCTATATTCTTGGAGGATATCTAGTCTCTCCTAAAAGGAAAAATGCAAAGTAATTTGATGCTAACATGAGATGTGTTCAGAATTCCCACCACCACTATGAATTTCTCAGTTTTCATGGCTCTTAAATCTACAGCATACATTTCTTTTTTTCCCTTGGAATATTAGGTATTGAACCCAAGGCTTCAGCCATGCTAGGCAACAGCTCTACCAAGAAGTTGCATCCCCAGTCTTTTTTGAGATAATACTTCACTAAGTTGCCCATGCTGGCCTGAATCTCACCATCTTCCTGCCTCAGCCTCCTAAGTAGCTAGGATTAAAGGTGTGTGCCAGAACATCCACTTTAAGGCACACAAACTTTTCAGCTGGTTTCACTAACAGTCACAGATCCTCTAAAAACCTAGAAGAAAAATGGTGTGGGGGGGATGAAAAATTTGAGCACTCTACTTACCAAACTTGAAATGTCATGTAGCACTTGCAGTTCAGAAAGAAAGAGCAGATCAACCTTAAGAGACCAAAAAAACAAAAACAAAAAAACAAAAAAAAAAAACCAAAAAACACACACAAAAAAAACGGCATTATTTTAAATATGCATCAGAGATCTGTATTTGCCAATTATCAAGTAAAGCACCGGATATTACAAATATTAACCACATAAGTAAATGTATATAGTTACTGCATTAAAAATGCATAAATGGAGCTAGGAGTGGCTCAGAGGTAGAACGCTTACCTAGCATGTGTAAGGTCCTGGAATTGATCCATAGCACTGGGGAAAAATTGCATGTAAAACATTCTCTAACAAAAAGGTGGTGGCCATCCCCTAGCACAGTGACTACCACTCACTCAATATATTTCTGATAGAACCATGAAAAAGCATCCAACTTCTACTGTGGGTTTCCGTCAGGGCATCAGGATATCCTGGCACACTGCAATGAGAGCCTGCCAGTCCAGTCTGCTCACTTTCCTTGAACCCTTTCCACATCAGAGAATGAAGAATGGTGGTACTGGTCATCCACAGTAGATACAGAGAGGAGGCTGCCCAAAAGGTGGCATGCCATCTAGTTCTAAGGGTGCATGAGTAGATGGTAAAGCTGAGTCAGGAGCAGGGGTGCTCCCTCCACTGTAGTGTCCAGAATGAAGGAGAAAGTCATGGCAACACACCAGCAATGGCCATGAATAATGGCTGCCACATTACCAGGTCTACTTAAGCTCCACCAGCCACCAAGGATATACTCTGATTTCTGGTTTGTCTAGATTAATGGGGCAACCCTTGTGCTAGAATATAATGCTATTTACTATACTCAATTCACAAAAAGGATCAGTTTACTCATGAGATCATTAAAAAAAATTAGACCAATGGAAAGAACAATCGATTCAAGCAGTGAATCTGCACAATTTTTCATTTTCTAAAATTTCTAATATTTCAAGTAACATAAGCAATGAGAAATTAACAATGATATTCATATATTTATTCAACAACTGTACTACTTACTTCATTATTCCTACTCAGAGAATTGAGGGGAAGTGAATTGAGGACTGAGTTTTCTTGAAATAGGCGATTATGAAGCTGCCGCAATGTGACTGAAAGGTCTTCAAAAACTGAATTTGCCTTGCCCACCATATATACTCTCTGCCAGGAAAATCCAAAATTGCATGTTACTCACAGTCTACCAGTTCATCCCAATATACAGAGGTCTGACAGTTTATTTCACAAAATTAGTTTTCAATGTTCTATAAATAATAAAAGCTTATTTTTTAAAAGCATCTTAATTAAGAATTTAGCACTTACTTCCTCACTGGGAGCCAACTGCAAAACTACAGGAGTTTCTTCAGAAAACAAAGAATGAATGGAATTTGCAACACTGTCAAGACTAAAAGGAACTGCCTGAAATTTAAGAGTAAGATCACAATTATTTCCTGAAACAAAATAGGCAGAAAAAGAAAAATCATTCAGATGGACTAAAAAAGGGGAGTGGAGCCAGGTGTGGTGGTACATGCTTGTAATCCCAGTACTTGGGAGGCTGAGACCGGAGGATCTGAGTTTGCGGCCAGCCTCACTTACTTAGTGAGGCCCTCAGCAACTTAGTGAGACCCTGTTTCAAAATAAAGAATGAGTTGGGCATAGTGGCGCACGCTTGTAATCCCAGCACTTGGGAGGCTGAGACAAGAGGATCGCAGGTTCATGGCCAGCCTCAGCTACTTAGTGAGGCCCTCTGCAACTTAGACCCTGTTTCAAAAATAAAGAATAAAAATAGGGCTGGAGGTGTAGCTCAGGGGTAGATGCCCCTGGGTTCAATCCCCAGTACCACAAAAATAAATAAATTTTAAAAAGGAGGGGTGGGTGGGTACCAGCATTTTTTTTTTTAAGTACTGGGGATTGAACCCCAGGGGCATTCTATCTCTGAGCTGTACTTCCCCCAGCCCTATTTTATTTTTGAAACAGGATCTCACTAAGTTGCAGAGGGCCTCACTAAATTGCTAAGGCTGGCCTCAAATTTGTGATCTTTCCACGTACTGGGATTACAGGTGTAATCCACCGCCACGCCCAGCTGTCATTCATGTATTTTAAGCAGCAATACTTTGATATTTCATGCCACAATGAATATGTACTCTGCTATAAAATATTTACTTGCATTTAAGAGAAGGTTTGAGGAATATGAAGTAAGATTTAGGGTTCATATTTAGATACAACAAAGACTCTTAGACAAGATAGAAAGTATACTCAGGAATTTAAAGCTTTTTTTTTTTTTTTTTTGCAGTACTGGGGATTGAACCCAGGGGCATTCTACCTCAAAGCTACACCCCCAGCCCTTTTTAAAATTCTTTATTTTGAAACAGGGTCTCACTAAGTTGCAGAGTGCCTCACTAGGTAGCTGAGGCTGGCCGAGAACCCAGATCCTCCGGTTTCAGCCTCCCAAATGCTGGGATTATAAGCGTGCGCCACCACGCCCGGCCGGCTATAGCATTTTTAATGGAGATATTTTAGTGTTTTTTTTTTTTCCTCCTGTAGTTCCCTTTACTACTTAAAAGTTTATAAGTAGCAAATTAATGCTAATGTATTATAGGCAGAAATCAATGTGATTATATAAATCTCACTGATGAAATCCCAGCATCAAAATTAAGCTTATCAACTTTATAATTCTGCCTTACTCGAGATGCATATTAACTCTTTCCAAAATTCTCTTAAAATGGGTTAAAGAGTAATTGAAAGCTGGGCATGGTGGCACACGCTTGTAACCCCAATACTTAGGAGGCTGAGACAGGAGGATCGCAGGTTCTCAGCCAGCCTCAGCTACTTAGTGAGACCCTGTTTCAAAATAAAGAATATAAAATAGGGCTGGGAGTGTAGCTAGGAGGCAGAATGCCCCTGGATTCAATCCCCAGTATCGCAAAAAAAAAAAAAAAAAAAGAGTAACTGAAGTGGGGAAGGGTGTTGGACCTTGTAAGAGCACACCTTGACCAATCCCCCTGTCACAAGTGCATTCCTTTTGTGATCACAGGATCTGGAGGAAGTATATGAGTAAGTGATACCAACTCCCCAGTCTCATTTCACCCAGTGAAATGGCACTTGGGTGAGGAAAGTTGAAGGTTAATGGTAACCTGTCCCTCACGATCACACTGGAGAAGCCAAATGAATCAGATGACTGCCAGAGTGTGAAGGAAAAGTAATATAGACCACTAAGCTCACCAAGTGAAAAGCCTGGCTGCAGCTAGGCATGGTGGTGTATGCTTGTAATCCCAGTACTTGGGAGGCTAAGGCAGGAGGATCACAGGTTCGAAGCCAGCCCGGGCAACTTAGCAAGGCCCTCTGCAACTTAGTGAGACCCTGTTTCAAAATAAATAAAATCAGGTTGGGAGTATAACTTGGAGGTAGAATGCCTCTGGGTTCCATCCCCAGTACCAAAAAAAAAAAAAAAAAAATTAAAAACTTGGCAGCCGGGCGTGGTGGCGCACGCTTGTAATCCCAGCATTCGGGAGGCTGAGACCGGAGGATCCGGGTTCTCGGCCAGCCTCAGCTACCTAGTGAGGCACTCCGCAACTTAGTGAGACTCAGTTTCAAAATAAAGAATAAAAAAATAGGGCTGGGGGTATAGCTCGGAGGTAGAATGCCCCTGAGTTCAATCCCCAGTACCGCAAAAAAAAAAAAAAAAAAAAAAAAAAAAACTTGGCTGCTTAAAATCTACTGCCTGTTTTCTCCCACTGTATAAGGATATGCATGTTTGTCATTAAATGAATTCTAAGACATTCTGCTTTTTAGATTTTGTGGGGTTTGCCCTCTGAGCCTTCTCTCATTCCCCATCTTCTACCAGGAAAAGTATTCAATCAGGGATAAGCAATAAAATGAGCTTTTTTCCACAACTTCTTCTCATACAAAGTGAGGCTAGTCCATTTTAAAGTGTTTTAAAATGCTCATAAAAGTCTCGAAACAGCATTTTGAATTTTTTATAGATTTATTATTTTAAAGGAAATCTACAGTGATTTTCACAGAATCACACAGTAAACTACATAAATCCTTCCAGTGAAAACAATCTGCCTTTTGATCTTCATTGTCCCTGTCCTTCCACTTTGCTTGCATTTACTTGGAAACTCTTCTGGTTTCTTTAGCTCATTAATTTCCAAACTTAGACAATCTAAATTGCCTAGCATGCATTTTAGGCTATAAATTCCCTTTTCTTACCAATTCAGCCAAACCTCACAATTTTTAAATTTATGGTACATTCATTGTTCTTCAGTTCTATATAATTTGGAAATTTCCACAATGATTTCTTCTTCAACTCATGCATTATTTAGGAGTATATATCTATTCCAACCATGTTTTTCTTGACTTTTTAAAATAAATTAATTTTCAAGAAGTATATACACACATTTTAAAGATATAAATAGCTCTATGAGACTTTTTTGAAATTAAGTTTGCCTTGCCTCTCATCTCCCATTCCCCTGAGGTACTCACTTTCAAATCATTTAGTAGTTTTCTTTTGTTTTTACCACCATCTCTAAGATGCTTGTAGTACTAATCTTGATTTTTCAAGTTTAAACATTATCTGTTTTACTGTCCGTTATAGAAAACAAGGAATTTAGCTCTCTCACATCATCAACCATAGCTCCATCCTCTGCATACTCTTTCCATCTCTCCATCTTCCAAATTGTTACACTGTTACATCAAGAATTTCCACTTGATCAATATAGTTTCATTCTCATGGCTATGAAAATAATATTCTCAGCCTAGCCTTATACAATCACTGCTTTTCCTGCTCTTCCTCTTTGGGTCCGCAATGGCAGAGATGAGAAATCTGCTAGCATTCTACTCTCATTTCTTGATAATGACAATTTCTTCTCTCTCTGATAGCTTTTAAGATTTCCATTTCTTTGATGATAATTCAGTTTCACTATATCCAGGTGTTGATTTGGCTTTACTTAACCAGGCATTCAGTATGCTTTAAATCTGAGAAGTCGTATCTTTTATTTGTTTTTATCATCTCTAAATACTTATTTTTAATTAACAATTATTTATGGAACACAATGTGATATTTTAAAATATGTTTACAACCCAGACATGGGGCTACACGCTTGTAATCCCAGTACTTGGGAGGCTGAGACAGGAGGATTGCAGATTCGCGGCCAGCCTCAGCTACTTAGTGAGACCCTGTTTCAAAATAAAGAATAAAAAATAGGTCTGGGAGTGTAGCTCAGAGGTAGAATGCCCCTGGGTTCAATCCCCAGTACCAAAAAAAGGGGGGGGAGGTTCTAGGGGTGTAGCTCAGAGGTAGAATGCCCCTGGTAATCCCAGTTACTCAGAAGGCTGAGGCAAGAGGATTGAAAGTTCAAGGCCAGCCTGGGCAACTTAGCCCATCTCAAAATAAAAAATAAAAAGGGCTGCGGATGTAGCTCAGTGGTAGAATATCCCTAGGTTCAGTCCCCAGTCCACAAAATAAAACAAAAACAACCCACAGTGGATTATTATTTATTGACAGTCACTATTTTATGCATTACCAAAGTATGATACTCACTTCTGAGTATATAGGCAAAGGAACTGAAATTAGTATGCTGAAGAGATACCTACACTCTCATGTTCATTGCTGCACTATTCACAACAGCCACAGTATGAACGCAGCCTACGTGCCATAATAAGAAAAATGAAGAAATTTTGGTAGGGCTGGAGGTATAGCTCATTGGTGGACCACTTGCCTACACCTTGGGTTCAATCCCCAGCACTAAAAAGAAAATCTGGTGAGAGACACACACACACGCACACGCCCGCGCACCTTAAAAGGTAGGGCGAGGGATGTCCTGTCATTCATGACAAGATAGATGAACCTGGAAGACATGAGGCTAAGTGAAATAAGCCTGGCACAGAAGGAAACATAACATATAATCTTATTTATATATGAAATCTAAAACAGTTGAACTCATGAAAGTAGAGAATAGAATGGTAGTTACCGAAGGCTAGGAGGGGGTGAGGGCAATAGATGGAGAAAGGTTAAGATGTTGATCCAAATACTTTTTTGTGGTACTGGGGATTGAACCCAGGGGCATTTTACCTCTGAGCTATACTCCCAGCCCGATTTTTTATTCTTTATTTTTTTTCAAACCAGGTCTCACTAAGTTGCTGAGTCTGGCCACAAACCTATGATCCTCCTGTCCCAGCCTCCCAAGTACTGGAATTACAAGTGTGCACCACATCTGGCCCCCCCAAAACTATACCCCCAAAGGTATAGTTTTGTTTTATGTGTGTGTGTGTGTGTGTGTGTGTTACTGGGGATTGAACCCAGAGGCATTCTACCTCTGAACTACACCCCAGCCCTATTTTTTTTTTTTTAATTTTTATTTTGAAACAGTCTTGCTAGGTTGATAAGAATCTCACTACTAGCCGGGCGTGGTGTCGCGCGCTTGTAATCCCAGCATTCGGGAGGCTGAGACCGGAGGATCCGAGTTCGTGGCCAGCCTCAGCTGCTTAGTGAGGCACTCCGAAACTTAGTGAGACCCGGTTTCAAAATAAAGAATAAAAAAATAGGGCTGGGGATGTAGCTCGAAGGTAGAACGCCTCTGAGTTCAATCCCCAGTACCACAAAAAAAAAAAAAAAAAAAAAAAAAAAAAGAATCTCACTACTTGCTAAGGCTGTCCTCGAACCTGTGATCCTCCTGTCTCAGCCTCCCAAGTACTGGGATTACA
>PVLC010008966.1:0-56013 GCA_004027655.1 Graphiurus murinus
GGTATAACTTTGTGTTAGAGTGCTTCCCCTAGCATATGTGAGGCCTTAGGTTCCATCTCCAGCGAGGGAAGGTAGGAGGGAAGGAAGGAATGAGGGAAGGAAAGGAGAGAAGGAGGGAGAGAGGATTAACGCTAACATCCACGCTAGCTTTTACAGCTTCTCCCCACTGGAGGTCGCTGTTACCTCGCCGATCCAGAGAAGAACCTCAATTTGCTGTGGACTAGTTGTTTTTAACCTGTCCAGTCTGGCCATAAAAAACAATCACCAAATTTAAAACATACTTCGGATCACGTGAAGATAAAAACAAATTGCGACTTTAGAAAATGTATTAGTGATGGCAGCATGTTTTAAAACATTTGTTCATTTTTCAATTTTTTTTTTTTATTTGCAGTACTGGGGATTGAACCCAGGAGCATTCTACCTCTGAGCTATACCCCCAGCTCTATTTTTTTAATTCTTTATCTTGACACAGGGTCTCACTAAGTTGCGGAGAGCCTCACTAAGTAGCTGAGGCTGGCCACAAACCTGCGATCCATCCTCCTGTCTCGGCCTCCCAAGTACTGGGATTATAAGCGTGCGCCACCACGCCCGGCTTCAAACTAATTTTTAAATGACTCTCCTGATGGATAGATGTCATTGTATATTTATCAAAACCCACAGAATGCAGAAAACACCAAAACGTCAGTGTGAACCCTGTTGTGAACCATTAGGCAGAACTGTTGATTGTAGCAAAGTACCACTCAGTGAGTGGCACTATTTGGGGGGGGGGGGGCTGCATATGTTGGGAGGGGGTAAGGGCATGAACTATCTCAGTACCTTCCTTTCAGTTTTGCTGTGAACATGAAACTGCTGAGGAATATGTTACTTAAAAACAATAAGAAACTACCTCCGCAAATTAGTGAGACCCTGTTTCAAAAGAAGGGATATAAAATAGGACTGGGGGTGTAGTTCGGAGGTAGAATGCCCCTAGGTTCAATCCCCAGTACTAAAAACAAAAACAAAAAAAAAACTAGTTAAAATTTCTACAAATAAATCAAAGCACCCGTTTCATATGTTGGACAAGCTAAACCATCCAGAAACAACATGGTATATACTATAATTACATAGCTTTGAACTTAAGCTGGCTAAACCCAAACTCAGCAAACCTCAGATTATTTATCTATAGAACAGAGATGATAATTCTACCAACTTCATGAGAACATTGTGGGGATGAAAACATACTATATGAAAAGTACTTAGCACAGTACCTGGAACATAATAAATACTAGTGATCATTATTATTTTCCATATAGACCTCTGAGGCTGTGGCAAGGGTTTTGTTTTGGTCTGGTTGGGTTGGGGGTTTTTATTGTTTGTTTTTTGTTTTTTGTTTTTTTCAGTACTGAGGATAGAACCCAGAGCCTCATGGAACTAAGCAAGCCATCTACTACCTACCAAGGCACATTTCCATTTGTAAAGTACTTAAAACAATGTCTCACACAGAGTGAAGACAATTTACATATCTGTCAAATAAAGTAAGCAAATAAACAGACCTAAGTTGAACATGCAAATTCTTATGCTTGCGTGTGCTTGCCTTTTTAAGAAATGATCTGCCCCTGGGTTCCATCCACAGTACCCAAAAAGAAAAAGAGAGAAAGAGAGGGAGGGGGGAGAGGGAGGAGGGGGAGAAGGAGAGGGAGAGGGAGAAGGAGAGAGAGGGAGGAAAGGTGGATCTTGTTTCATCCTTTTCTGCCTGTTTTGAGACCATCAGTAACCATTAATAAGTGAAATTGCTCGTGTCTAAGGGTTTCCTAGATCTGCTCTTTAAACCGGAGTCATTATTTGGCAACTATTATCAGCATCCTGCACGACCCACACAGTATCTTAAAAGCATTAGGGCTTAGTAATTATTTGCTGAGTAAATAAATATAGAACCTGGGCATAAAGATTTAATGAATGCTTTGATATAGGCTCATATGCAAATCCAAATTTTATCTTCATAATTCATTTGCACTCCTTATTCTAATTTTTTTTTGTAGTTAGTAGTAGCCTTAAACCGTATAAAAAGTGTAAGAACAGACCTGGTTTGCATCCTTGTTCACTGCTCACATTTGGAACACAAATACTAGAAGCTAAAGGTTAATTGGACAAGTCAGAGCATGGGCTCATATGCTTCTGGCTTCTGGCCTGGTCGTTGCCATTTTTAGAATTTCCCGACACCTGGGCCTCGGAAAAATCAATAAGCCTGCAGGTGTCACAACCTCTCTCTGCTGCTCAGAATCACAACTCTCAAATTGAGGCAGTCAGGGAACTGCTGGAGATCAGCATTTTGTACAGTGGGCACCTGGGGCTCATGGAAAAGAAGCAGCAGGGATACTCCTGCAGAGCTGGGGAGAGGTGGAGCCCGGGCCTGGCTGACAGCTCAGCATCCAGAGAGCCTGACTCACAGGACCCAGGGGCTCTGGGCCCACTCACCCCAAGCCTGACCCATCAACTGCTCCACCGAGCCCTAGCGTGGGGAGAAGCCAACCAGAGAACCACAACAGCGACCCTGTAACAGACTGTCCACGCCCTCTGCAAAGAAGGCTGGTTCTGGCCAAATATAACACATAAAAGACAACATCTTCACTGGGCGTGGTGGCGCACACTTGTAATCCCAGTACTGAGACTGAGACACGAGGATTCGGGTTCCCAGCCAGCCTCAGCTACTTAGTGAGGCCTTCTGCAACTTAGTGAGACCCTGTTTCAAAATAAAGAATAAAAAATAAGACTGGAGGTGTTGCTCAGAGGTAGAATGCCCCTGGATTCAATCCCCAGAACTGCAAAACAAACAAAAGAAAGCAAACAAATAAACAAAAAACAACATGAAGGACTTGGTTGGAAGAAAATTCTGATTTCAGAAAGGACAGTCCACCTTGTAATGAATCATGGAGAAGTCTATCTTACCACTCTTGGACTTCAAGCTCCTCCTTCAAAGGAGGATCTGGTAAGCTGACCTCAAAGGTCCATCAGTATCTGCACTTTAAGCTCGTGTGTGTGTGTGTGTGTGTGTGTGTGTGTGTGTGTGTGTGTGTGTGTGTTGCTGGAAATTGAACCTGGGGCTTTGAGCACGCTTAGCACGTGTTCTACCACTGAGCTACACCCCCAGCCCCACTGTCCCTAATCTTCAAGTCGCAACCTACATGCCATCGGGCAGCTCTTTAGTGTCCTATTCGTTATGAAAATGCCACAGCAACCTGCACACATTCACATCCCCAAGTGGGTGAAACTGAGGGAGGGTAGAAGACACTGATACATAGGTGACGGAAGGGACAGAGCTCTCAAGAGAGGTCATAACTAAAAGCCCAGATTCAAAGTTCACTTTGGCATACTTGATCACAAACAACTCAAGCCCATCAGTTCTTAGATCTTATCCACGCCATCTGACTACTTCAACTGCATGTCAACCATTTAGCAAACTCCCCATGTCACACCAGTGTGGTACCATTTAAGTTCACAAGATAAAACAACAAAACACCCTGATGGCGAAATTATTAGATCTTGTTCATCAAGAACAAAGAAGAAGACAACCTCTAATAGGCGATAATTCATAAAATCCAGTGTCCAACACAAAAGAGGACTAACAGTGTGCCCTTTGGCCTTGCCCTTATACTATATATTTCTCATGTAGAAATACGCCTAGCTAGGATGTAGCTAGCGACCTTAACGCCCTTCAGCATTTGCCCTCTTCCCTGCCCTCAGAGTGTGCACTTCTTTCAATAAAATTAACCAGTGCCTCGCTGTGACCCACCCTGAAGCTTCTTTCTGTGAAGATATTGAGGACCCTTACAACCTGAGTTGAGAGCCACCTCCCTTTAGTGACCTCCCCGGGACCCTCACCCCTGTGACAAAACCATAAGCCATAGATTATACAACAGATGTATGCAGGCATCCAAAAGGGCATATAAGGTTCTAACACCGTCAATGCACCAGCAAACCAGACACTCTCTCCCTACTAGAAACTGTAAATGAGGTTGAATTATTAAAATGCACACAGAAACGCAAGAGGGCACTTACATACAGACGCCATATCGGTGTGTGAGACAGAAGAACCTCAGGACATGAAGCTCATAGGAGAACAATGTACTGATGACAGTTAACAGCTGCCGCCCTTTACATTTCACAGAGTGCTTTCACACAGAGGTAGGACGTTGGTCCCAAGAGCCACCCTGTGTGTCAAGAGGGGCTGCAGAAAGGGGCAGGCAGCCCAGGCTGCTATGCAAAGAATTTTTTAAAACTCCTCTGGGGGTTAAGAGTTGAAAGCTGCCCGGGCCCCCAGTGGTCTATCTTGACTAGGATATCTAGCTGTGAAGCAGGAAGTTGGATGTAGCCAGATTGACCCTCAGTGCCCGCTGGAGCGCAAGCTCAGGCCTCACCTCTTACTGCAGGTGGACCTTGGGCAGCTAATTAACCCTCCTGTTGTCTGTATAAATAACAGTACCTACTTGGAAGGCTGACAGTGCAACTTTAAATACATCAAAATATGTGCCCCTCTCCACATTCTTCTTGCCCATCCTTGCAGAGGGGTCATTGCTGTGGCAACCCGATCCAGGGCTCTTCACTGCATCTCACCTTCTCCCAGGGTTCTCTGACTTGGCTGCAGGCCCAACACTGGAACTGGCTTTTATGCACAAGCAACTGAAAACACCAGCGAGTCTGTTAGGCTTGACCAGTGAATATGGCAGCAGGGGGGATGAGCGCCCCCTTCAGGCCCAGGGGAAGAGTGCAACTCTGAGGTCCTCCTGTCTACAGTGCAGACTGGCAAAGACCTTGTGGGGCTTCTTTATTTTACATGCCCTAGGTCCCCATGCCTGTTCCCAAGAGCCAATTCCCAAAGGAAGTACCTGCACTCATGCCCTGGTCTCAGGCTCTGCTTTCTGGTAATCTTAATGAAGACACAGTGCTGGGCACATAGGAACTCTAAGTGAACTTTTTCAATGTTCTACAGTAAACTTTTCCTATTACCAATTTTCTCTGTTTTCTCTCTAGAGAGAAGGCTTCCTGCTGTCTGCTTATCACTGTTTTCCTGGTCTTTGTTACTGTCCCCACACCGGTGACCAGGACAAATGCTACCGGGCAAAGATTTAGAACTAGTTCCTGAGTCCAGGCGTCCACCTGATTTGGCTGAACTGGGACCACCCTACTGTGGGGGATTTTAATTTGTAGATGAGCAAACCAGCTTTAAAATTTTATGTTGTGTGTGTGTTGTGCATTAGAAAAAAAAATCTATAATTACCACATCAAAACCATCATTTCACCCATTTTTGCTTTTGCTAAAAGTGTTTTTAAATGACTCGATAGATAGAAATGTTAATAGGAATAAAGAGTGCATGAAAATCCAGTCATCCCTGGTTATCCTCGGGAGACCAGTTCCAGGACTCTTTCCCACGTCCTTTATAGGAAAGGGTGTGTAATTTGCAAATAACTTACGCATATCTTCCCATACACCTTAAATCATCCCTAGATGACATAGTATCTAACACAACATAAACACTAAAAAAGTAGTTCTTTTTCTGTATATTTTAGGAAATAATGACAAGGAAAAATGCCTATAGATTGTCCAGTACAAGCACATTTTTTTCAAGTATTTTTTTTTATCTGTGTTTGGTGGAATCCACAGGTACAGAACCCATGAACACAGAGAGGCCAAGTGTATATAGCAAAAATCATGAAGGAGTCTGTGAGTTGAAGTCTAGAAAACACTAATAGTTGAATGGATATTTTACAACCATAACGGTAGGTAAGTGAATAGGAGCCTAGTGAGGCCAATTATGTTTAGAAGTTTCATTACTGAGCAGAATATCCAGTCTCCTTCCTAGGAACACAGACTCAGTTTGCAACATTTATGCTTTTGATCACTTTTTTTTTTACTTTTAGAGGGGGGAAAAAAGAAAATTTTTTTCTCATATTACCACAAATAACAGAAGCGGCATAAAACTACCATTAGTTATTCTAAGCAGCTACAAGAACATAACTGTGAACATATCTGGTCTGCATATTTGGTCAAGGACACCCAGAACTTTCCATGGGAAGGAATCCATACCAGTGCATTGGAAAATCTTTCTGGGGCTTCATGTCCTGAATAGAAACAGAGTACATTAGTATCACAAATAGGATTCTCTGAGATCTCTATAAAAGACAATTCCTAAAACTGCTTCACTTGTAGAAATTTCTAAGACAATAGGTTGCTACATTTCTAAATAAACCTTAGCAATGGGAAAAGGTAAGGAGATATGTCATCAAATCTGATTTGAGGTTTTCTTTACAGCTCAAAAGTTGCAAAAACTTTAAAAAAATAAAAAGTATCCTAAATACTTGTTAATCTTTTCATCAAGAAAAGCCACACCTCATGGAGGGCCACATTCTCACAGCCTGAGTGACTAGCACATTCTTTTCCACGTGGGAGATGATAGACTACAGTTATTTCCCATGGAAGAAATGTAGCCCTCCTGAGACCTCCCAAAGGAGATATGTGCAAATTTATCAACACTTGGGCAACAGTGAGCACATCTGAAAATGTAGACTTAACCATGATGTTAGATTAGGCTTAAAGAGAGGTATAATGTTTTATGATATCCTACTTTAAAAAAAAAAAAAGCACCTGTTGCTATCTTTCTCCCATCACTTTTATCTTGTCTTCAACTTAGATAGATCAGATGATTGGCAAGCCATCCAATATTTGGAGAGACCTCCGAACATGAACTTGGCTCAAGGCCATCAGGGAAGCCAATTCCTGGAGCAGTGTCTTCTTGATATCACCAAGAGGCAGAACTGGTGGTCTCTCACGTAACAAGATATTAATAAGGCATGTGTATATAGGGACAGGGATTTATGGCCCACCCCCTGTCCTAGAAATCTTTTTTTAAACTGTAAATCATGCACTGTCAGTGGGAGGAACAGACCCCAAGGGGGTGACAATTGGTTCTCGGTAGAGAGGGGATGAAAAACATCTTTCTCTTTTTATGTATAAAGCACACATACACGCACAATGCATGGACAGGTGTACAGGACATCTGTGTAGTGAAATTTCACTGGGAAGGGCTGGAGGAGTAGCTCAGCAGTAGATCACTTGCCTAGCAAGGGAAGGCCCTGGGTTCAATCCTCAACACCACAAGCAACTTAAGACTTTTAAGTAAATAAACATGTTAGTGAGGTTGGTAGTGGTGTGTTCATATCTGGACAGAGTATTATTTGAACTGTTTCTTGCATCAATTTTTCTTTTTCCCATCCCTTCCCCTCTCCTCCTACCCCATTCCATGATTCTACTGCTCTCTCTTCTCATTCCTCTGAAGTCCTTGTCGCTTCCTATTCTCTCTCCGGCTTCCACATACGAGAAAACATTCGGCCCTCGACTTTCTGAGACTGGCTAATCTCACTTAGCCTAATATCCTCTGGTTCCGTCCATTTTGCTACAAATGACATAATTTTGTTCTTCTCTACTCTATGGCTGAGTGGGATCCAGAGGGAAAGACACCAAGCGCTGTGTCCACGTACATTTCTATCACTTTAAATCTCACTATGATGTGCAATTACAATACACCAATAAAAGTATATTTTAAAAGGTAAATAAAATGTTATGGGAGGGGTCAACCAAGGGGAAAACCCCCCAAAGTTTCTGGAAGAAAGCAGGTGATAATGAAAGAAAGATTGAGAAAAACTGCTATAGACCCACCTTACGATAGGAACAAGGATCTGGACTATTTTCTATAGTATTTTCTAAACTGTCTCGTACTGTTTAAAAAAAAACAAAACAATTTATCATGTGCTGCCATTGATAAGAAAAGATTAAAGATGTAGAAAGAGCTGTTTCCCTAGACACGAATATCCCCTCTAGCTGAAAGCACTAAAGTCCTTAGAATAGTAAATTCTTCTTCCTCCAGAATTCTGCTATTTTCCCAACTGAATTCCATTCTTGGAATAGCTGGAGCGTCACAAGGAAAGCAATATCTGCTCAGTTTGGAAGACTGCTCTTCCAAACTCTCTTAATGCTATACTTGCAATAAATTTCCCAAGAAGAGGAGAAGGTTTGCTCATGTGCTACCTTTTCATAACTAAGGCACGGGAGGGGGAGGGGGAATGAAAGGATGCTAACATTATCTTTTTTAGCTCTCACACCCGAAATAGATCACCAACTTGAATATAGACCAGGCATGGCTGCCCTGAGGCTCCCCAAAAGTTGGTGCAATTATTGGAAATGTCAAGAGGTGCCTCGCACCACTATTATTATCCCAGCCCTCCTGAGACAGTAGTCCTGGGCAAAGCTTCTGCAGGGCACGCATTCCATTGCCCCTGGCAAGCACCACTCCCGGGCTGGAAACGTCTGCACAAAATAGCAAAATAGATCTGTCTTGGTTAAGGGGGGTTTTACTACCTGTGCATGTTCAAGAGCGGGAGCCTGCCTGTGGCCGCCCCGGGCCATCACCGACCAGAACAGGCGCCAAAGGACTGAGGACGACAGAAGGCACACGCTGCCCACAATCCAGACGTCTTTTCTTCTAAGTGGCGAGTCCATTCTCTGGGAGCAGCTGTGATGTCCCTTGGCTTCCAGGCGCCTGCCCTGCCCTGGTCTAGCTCAACTTTCCAAGCAATGTGGCTCCCTGCTCTGCTCGGCTCTGAGGAGTGGGTGTCGTGAATTGCAAAGGATTCTTGCAGAGCCCTGCAGTGGGTGTCTCCAGTTACACCGTCAGCAAATATTCTGCCTCTTTAAAAGGGAAAATGTGATGGCTTTGAGTGGCAGATCCGAAACAGGTGCAAGGGGCTGAGGAGACCTGCTGGCCGTCACTGACGCTGACACGCATGCCTTTGTCTCCAGTTCAAGGACTAGTGGTTACTCTGATTGGCGTCGGTAGTGAACTTTCTCCTGCCCTTGTTGGGTGAGGAGCAAAGAATGGGGGCGGGGAAGTGGGACTTTAAAAATCTCACAACCTCCACCCTGGGCCATTCTATTTTGAGATCTAAGTTAGAGCCATCCTGAATGCCACTGTTGGTACAATTTCATAGCAGTTGGTCAGGAAATGCCAGCTGGTATTAAATCCACCATCTGCAATCAAAATAAGGAGGTCTACGCTTTACTCCAACCCACTCTATCCTTTTGCACATCCTGTTGATGAATATTTTGTGTGTTTGGTCCTCTGGAGCATTGGTACCAGGCATTGAGATATTCTAGAGACTGTGAGGTCCCTACTCTGTTAGGACCATTCTTATTTTCTACCCCTGGGTTGGGATATGGAAGAATGTAAACCTGGTTTAAAAAAAAGAATTATTCCTTGCTAAGAAATCAATTGAGGGTTAACATACATTAAAAAGTAATTCACTTAGAAGAGTCCTAGCCAGGCATGGTGGTGCATACTTGTAATCCCAGTACTGGGGAGACTGAGATAGGAGGATCGCAGGTTTGAGGCCAGCCTCAGCTACTTAGTGGGGCCCTCGGCAACTTAGTGAGATCCCGTTTCAAAATAAAGAATAAAAATATGGGTCTGGGGGTGTAGCTCAGAGGTAGAATGCCCCTGGGTTCAATCCCCAGTACTGCAATAAATAAATAAATAAATAAATAAATAAATAAATAAATAAATAAATAAATAAAAAAATTTAAAAAGAGTCCTGGCTATGGAGCCATGGCCCACCGTGATGATGTATTTTTATAGAATGAACATCTGCACTCTGGGGTCCCGCAGCTTTTGTATTTGGGAGCATGGCTTTTGGGTGGAGAACAGAAAACTATAGTGTACAGAAAGGTGGGGGAAGTCAAGGGACAAGGAGGTAAACGTAGATCGTCATCGAAGGCATAAAAAGCAGGGATACAGGCTACAGATGTAGCTCAGTGGCTGAGCCCCTGCCTAGCATGCATGAGACTCCGGGTTCCATCCAGAGCACTGCAAAACAAACGAAGCAGGATGTGTATAGTATATACAGGGGATGGCAGAGAAGCAGACAGAGCTGAATGGCTGCCTGAGATCATTATTTGGCATTTTTGTGTGTCTGTGTCATTGAGTCAGTAGGGATGCAAGCAGAGCTGTTGGGGGGGGGATTTTGCATGAAATCAGAGGAAAATACAACCCAAGAGCCCTTATACAGGCACTAGAAAACTGGCAAAGTAAGAAGCTGGGACTGGGGGGTGAGGAGTATGGGGGTATAGCTCAATGGTAGAGTGTGTGCTTAGCATGCTCAAGCTAACCAAAATTAATTAATTAATTAATTAATTAACTGCCTGTATTTGATTGTATAAAAGCAAAGCTAATTATAGCTGCGAGAGCTATTAGTCGTTTATAATCTAATGGCGTATACACAGTGGCTGTTAAGCTCGTCACTCACGTATGTCAAACGAATTGCCTTTTTAGTTTTTCTTGATTTTGACACATACTCTGAATGTTTAGATCTTGTGTGCTACGTCATTTGGCTATTGGCAGAAAACTTATTTTTAGATTCAACCATTCCTTTAACACCCCCTTGTGCTAAACCTGCTTTTGTGAGGGCTGGAGTGTGGTGGAGGCTCTGGAGGAAGAGAGGACTAGGGCAGGGCTGCCCTGGAGCAAGTTTAAAGTCTGAGCTTTATTTTATTTTATTTATTTATTTATTTATTTATTTACTTATTTATTTATTTATTTTTGTGGAATCGGGGATTGAATCCAGGAGCACTCTACATCAGAGCTACATCCCCAGCCCTATTTTATTTTTTTTTTTTTGAAACAGGGTCTCACTAAGTTGTGGGTGGCCTCACTAACTAACTGACGCTGATTGCAAACCTGAGATCTTCCTGTCTCAACCTCTCAAGTACGGGGATTACAGGCGTGCACCACCGTGCCCGGCTGGTGGTAAATTTTTAACGTTGAGTGGGCACTGGTTCTGGGCCAGGGAAGACAGTGGCACCATGGTGTTTGAGTTGGAGTTGGAGGAAGGACAGAGCTCACATCTGTGGTGTAGAAGGAAGGAACAGAACAGTATGAGAGTGAGGCAGTGCTCAGCCGAGGCTTCATCCCTGGGCAGGTGACCAGGTGACCAAGAAGGACCATCATCCCTCATCCTGCCTCCTTGCCTGGAGAGGGGCCTACGCCATCCTCCAGAGTTTTTCATTTTGACTCATGATAGAAGCCAGAGAGGAAGAACAAAAATGGAATAAAAGCTCATGAGGTCAAGAGCTAGATGCCCCACTTCAAGCAATAAAATCTTTAATTAAAATTCTACACTATAGGTAAAAATTAGGTTATTTTGAACATCCTTTGGGGATATAACAGAATAAGAAAAGTTGTTAGAAAACAGAGTAGAAAAACTAAACGAACAAAATTAAAGTTACAAGAACAATGAAATACTAGAGTAGAAAGAAGAATATGGGAGCAGGGCCTGATGGCACACACCTGTAATCCTAGTACTTGGGAGGCAGAGATCACAGGTTCAAGGCCAGCCTTGGCAACTTAGCAAGGCCCTCTGCAACTTAGTGAGACCCTGTTTCAACATAAAATACAAAATAGGGTTGGGTATGTAACTCAGAAGTAGAATGTCCCTGCGTTCAATCCCCAGTACCCCACCACACACACCAAAATAAAGAAAAGGAAGGAAGGAAGGAAGGAAGGAAGGAAGGAAGGAAGGAAGGAAGGAAGGAAGGAAGGAAGGGAAGATTTAATAAATTCAACAAAAAAAGTATAGGACGAGAAAGAAGAGTGTTAATATCAGTGGAGGAAAATTAAACGAAATGGAAAAAATCTGACTAAGAACAGGAAAAGAATAAGAAGCTGAATTTTACCAAACCGTTTTAACAAATATAGGCTGTAAAATTTATATATAAATTTTCCACTGTTGGGACTGGAGATAAAGTCTCTTCTAGAAAGAAAATGTACTCTAAACTTCCAGGAAAAAAAAAAAAAAGCTTTCCTGTCACCAGCGTGTTTGACATTCAGAGTAAATTCTTTGTAGCACACCCAGTGAATTCTTCTCCTATGATTAGCAGTGCTAATCTTTTCAGAGAGAGAAGGGATAAGAGAAGAATAAAGGGAGAAAGTTACCAAGCATTTTTTTTTTTTTAGTAGTCCCTGGAGAGAAAAGAGTGGCGTCATAAAGATTTACTACAGCTCCAGCAGGAGAAGGAACCCTACTAATGTAGCTCTGTCTACATACCTGAAGACATCCGAGCTCCTGAAGCAGCCCTCTCCAGCTACCCGCTGCCAGGCCGCCCTGCACCCCCTGCCTGGGCCCTGGCCACCAAGAAAGACGAGCTCCGAGCCTTCGACACAGGTCTCCGTCCATTCTCCACATGGCCAGAGAGAGTGAGAGACAGGGAAATTTACTGCCTACGACTCTGGGCTCTTCTCCATTTACAAATAAGAAACCGAAAGGGACACAGGGGACACCAAATAACTCCCTCCTACCTTCCCCACCATATCAATGGGCAGCACTGAAGCCAGGAGGCCCAGGCTACAAGGGAGAGCAGACTTACCTCTCTGAGGGTTTCTGCAGCCCAGACATCCTCAATCTTTTCCGCAAAAAAAAAAAAAGTCCTAAAAATGTCTAATTTCCAAATCATTGTTTTCCAACATACTAGAACAGTTGATAATCATGAAAGTGAATCTTCCTAAAAATGTTTATGCTCCAGCTTACCATTATCTCACCCTTTGAAGATGGTTACCTACTTATAAAAATTATGCCACAGAGTCCCGTGTGGTGGCGCATGCCTGGCATCCCAGTACTTGGAAGGCTGAGACAGGACAATCGCAGGTTCGAGGACAGCCTTAGCAAGTAGTAAGATTCGTATCAACCTAGTGAGACCCTGTTTCAAAATAAAAATCAAATAGGACTGGGGGTGCACCTCGGAGGTGGAATGCCCTTGGATTCAATCCCTAGTAACACACACACACACACACACACACACACACACACACACACACACACACACATCTCAGAACTTGGAGAAACTCCGTACTTGGAAAATAATCAAATTCACATAAACTAATATAGTTAGTTGATGTTTTCAAGAGTTATGTAAGAATATTTTATCATCCGTCCTATGGAAATTCATGAACAGGAAAAAAAATTCCCTTCTGTTTGTTTGAACTATTAACACCTTTAATGAGAGTGTTTCATGTCTCTTAAATTTTGCTTGTGGAGATTTCCTCCTCCTCCTCCTCCTCCTCCTCCTCCTCCTCCTCTTCCTCCTCCTTTTCCTTCTTCTCTTCTTCTTCCTCTTCTTCTCTTTGTGATACTGGGGATTTTATCCAGGGGTGCTCTACCTCGAGCTATATCCCACCCCTTTTTGTTTTTTGTTTTAAAATAGGGTCTTACTAGGTTGCTGAGAGTCTTGATACATTGCAAAGGCTGGCCTCAAACCTGCAAGCCTCCTGTCTCAGTCTCCCCAGTTCTGGGATTACAGGGTTGTACCACGATGCCTGCCTAATCGCAAACAAGATATGAATTAGCATACCAGGTGTGGTGGTGCATGCTTGTAATCCCAGTACTTGGGAGGCTGAGACAGGAGGATCGCAGGTTCCTGACCAGCCTCAGCTACTTAGTGAGGCCTTCCACAACTTAGTGAGACCCTGTGTCAAAATTAAGAACAAAAAATAGGACTAGAGGTGTAGCTTGAAGGTAGAATGTCCCTGGGTTCAATTCTCAATGCCGCAAAAAAAAAAAGATATTAATTAGCTGGGTGCAATGGCGCACACCTGTAGTCCCAGATGCGCACCACTGGGAGGCTGAGACAAAAGAATCACTTGAGCCCAGGTGTTTGAGGCTCACCTGAACCAACAGAATGAGACCCCAGCTCAACAGAAACAAATAAATAAATACATTTTTTAAAAAGATATTAGCTCCTGGGGAAAATGGAGATCTCAAAAAAAACAAAAACCTGTTCACTCTGATTCATATTGCTCTCCTGCACATTTTATCATTCCCAATTCACAATAAAATACATCCTAGGGGTTCTATACACAATATCTCAATTTCATTATCTGTTGTGTTGTTAGACATGCCCTTCTTAGGGGAATAGTGTTTTTTTGTTTTGTTTTGTTTTGTTTTTAACAATAGCTGGGTAAAGAAGGATTTTTTGTCTTCCCCAAGCCTCTCTAACAAGAATCACTTGCTCTGACTCTCAGCAACGATTCCCCGCCTTCATCCAGAATGCTCATTCCACAAACACTTTTGGTGCCTAATATGTGCCGGCAACCGGGTAAGCGACTGAGGATACACAGATGGGGAACACGTGGGGTCCTGACCTTCAGGAGTCCTGTCCAGAGAAAGATGACAAACACGCTCAGAACCAGGGTGCGTGCTAGAACAGAGGCTCCCACTGGACCAGGAGCTGCACTGCAACCATGATTAGTGGAAATTGACCCAAGGCAGAGGAGGGAACTGCTCGTAGCTGCTGCTGCTGCTGCTGCTGCTGCTGCTGCTGGTGGCGATGGTGGCTGACATCCATTACATCCTAACCATGGGCCTGGGGGGTAGCTCAGTGGCATACTGTGTGCTTAGCATGTCCCAGGCCCTGGGTTTGATCCCTAGCACCGCACACTCCTATGCACATGCACACACACACACACACACACACACACACACACACACGAGTGTGCATACAGGCACACGCTTACTATGATGACAGGTCCTATGCCAAGTGCTTCAGATATGTTATCACACTTGACTTTTACAACAGCTATCATCTCATTACTCAGACGAGGCAGCTCCGTGGTCGAATTTAGTAACTCACCAAAAAGCACATAGCTGGCATGGGCTCAGCCCCCTCCTTCTGCCCAGCGAAGGACATAGGGTTCCACAGTCACGCCGTGTCATCAGCAAGTCCTGCTTGTCCCCGCATGGAGCTCAGGGGCTCCAGGAAATCAGGAACCGCTGTAGAATAATTGTATCCCTCACAGAGCTTCCCTGAATTGCATGCCCGAATCCATCATTTTAAAGGATTCTTCTGGTCATGGTGGTGCACACCTGCAATCCCAGTACTTGGGAGGCTGAGGCAGGAGGATTGCAGATTTGAGGACAACCTCAGCAACCTAGCAAGATCCCGTTTCAAAACAAACAAAATAAGAATAAGAATAATAAAAAGGGCTGGGGATATAGCTGAGAAGTAAAATGCCCCTGGGTTCAATTCCCCCAATACCACACACATGTACACACACACACACACACACACACACACACACACACACAAGTTCTTCTTCAAAGTGTATTCCCACAAGTTCCCATTCTCTCTTTCCCTCTCTCTCTCTCTCTCTCTCTCTCTCTCTCTCTCTCTCTATATATATATATATATATATATATATATATATATATATATATATATGGGAGTTTCTGGGGTTGGAACCCAGGTCATGCCCTCTACTACTGAACTACAGCTCCAGCCACCACAAGCTCACTTGATAACTCCTAACCCACTGACCAAAATGTAGAAATGCATATCCAAAGGCCTCTTAATCATTAAACAAACTCAACTGGATAGTTTATACACAAGGTGAAAATTTGTCTATTCAAAAACTTTCCTTAATTCCTTAGTTCTATACATAAGTAACAAAATAAAATCTGAAAAGGGTCAGAGAAATGGCTTCCACTGGCCTAAGGGAAAAAAAAAAATTGGACCTATCCTGTTTAGGTGATTTAACCAGCACACAATTACCTTGTTCTTTCCAGATCTTGAATCCTGTTCACTGGAATTTCCTTCCAGAAAACACTGCACTTCGGCAACCTCTTCCATGCACTGGAAGAAGGCCACCTTCTCCAGCTGGCTGCTGCTGTAACACGTGCTGATCTCCTCCAGCCTCTTGGCCTTGAACATCTGGGTGGTGAGTCCGATCAGGTTGCTGTCTGGCCTGTGGGTTTTGTTCCCCTGTGTCTCTGGTTTGTAAATCAAGACACAATCATGACTTTTCAGTGCTTCTTTCTCCTGGCTGTAAAGAAAGGAAACCAAGAACGTTCTGGTCACCTATTCACATATTGACTTCTTGGGGGAAATGATTGGTGAGAATTTGGTAGACTCTTCTATTTTAACTGGAGACAGGATCCAGAATGAGGAGCAAAAATGATAATATTCATACTGAGTTTCCATTACTATAACCTTGTGTGTGTGTGTGTGTGTGTGTATTACTGGGGATTGAACTCAGGGGCATTATACCTCCAAGCTGCATCTCCAAACGTTTGATGTTTTGTTTTGAAACAGAGTCTTGCTAGGTTGCTGAGTCTCACTATATTGCTGAGGCTGTCCTTGAACCTGTTATCGTCTTGTCTCAGCCTTCCAAGTAATAGGACTACAGGTGTGCACCACCACACCCAGCTTACTGAAATTTTTAAAGGAAAACATTTTTCATTTTTTCTTTTCTTTTCTTTTTTTTTTTTTGTGTGTGTGTGTGTATGTGTGTATGTATGTTACTGGGGATTGAACCCAGGGACGTTCTAACTCTGAGCTACAACCCTATCCCTATTTTATCTTTTTGAAACAGGGTCTCATTAAGTTGCTGAGGCTGGCCTCAAACTTGTAGTCCTACTGTCTCAGCCTCCCAAGTACTAGGATTACAGGCGTGCGTGTTTTCACTTTTCCTTACAAAAGCAAACAATAAGAAGCAATCTCAAGTTCTATAGGATGACTATATATCTCTCATTGCATAAAATAAAATGTTCATTGTGGCAGAGTAAAACATCCTACCCCAAATATATCTCTTTGGCATATTTTGAGTTGGTTATTCAGAGAAACTGCAGACCTCTGTAGACACAGGCTGTGAAAAGCTGTCCTTGTGTGGAAAGAAATTTACATCTATCTATATTAGCAAATAACACAGATTGGGTAAATTCTATCCACCAGCTCCAGGAAGAAAAGATGGAGGCGGTGGTACCTTAGCCAGACAAAGATGACGACAGGTGGATGTTACCTAGGAGACCCCACCTGCATCACAAGACAACCTGGTTAGCTCTGCCCATCCTCCCCCCAGTCTTCCACAGACGGGACCACCTCCCTCCACCCCAGAAACACAATCCCCTGCGCCTTTACACTGTGCAAGGGCCAGCTCCCTTTGCTCCTCACCGAGTCTCATATCCCCATGCCTTAGGCAGAGAGAGAATTGGTGTGTTCTTTCTTCCGGCTATTACCACAAACTAACATTAATAAAACTTCAGAGGGAAAAGAGTAAATTTATATCTTCCCCGTGATGCCAAGTGACCAGTGTAAATACAGAATATAAAGGATCTTGGGGTTTGTATTTGATGGCAGGTTTCATTCCTCACAACCCTACAAGAAGGGCTTATGAAGTATGGGGTCTGTCATGCTTCCTCTGAGAATTTCGCCTCCCTCTTGGGAGAGGTCTCCACCAAATGAGTCCATTTCCAGAGCTCTTCTCTGCCTACATCTTTTTTATTTGTTTTCAATCCTGGCAAGCCAACCCAGGGCCCCACAGCTGTTAGGCAAGTGCTTTACCACTGAGTTACATCCCTATTCCCTCTACCTACATCTTAAATGTTTGGTGTTTATTTTTAAAAAGAAGTTCATTTCTTTCATGTGAAGAAAGTACCCAGAAACTTCTCTTTGTATCTTCATTAGCATCTATGTACTGAGGAGTTTAGAGTTCTTGTGCTTTCTTTGAAATATTACCTGTCTTTTTATTTTCCCTCCCTCCCTTCCTTTTGTGGTACTGGCTCTGACCACACACCCAGCTCTTTTTTTTTTTTTTTTTTTTTTTTGAAACAGGGTCTCACTAGGTTGCTAAGAGTCTTGCTAAGTTGCTAAGGCTGGTCTTGAACCCAGCAAGCCTCCTGTCTCAGCCTCCCAGGTACTAGGATTACAGGTGTGCACTACCATATCCTGCTTGAAATACTTTCCGTGCAAATCAAGTAATGAACATACTACACAGTACTGTTGAGATTCTAGACACATAATTGTATGTATACATCTATACATCTCCTAGTTATTTAGGGAAAAAGGGAGAGATATAAAGAGGGATATGAATTTGTAGTGGTTTCCCATGGCTCCTGAGGCCCCCTGCTGGAAATCGTCTGAAAATTGCTGCTTCTAGCTTTTTCTCAACTTAAAAATTATCTGTAATTCTCCCCATAAAACATTGTCTTTCATTTTCGCAACTCAGGTAGCAAACTCAAATAGTAACACAGGAAATAATGAATTGGATTTAAAAAAAAAACATTTTAAATCCCATGCTCTACAAAATTCTACATACCAAAATTCTAAGACCTTACATCCAAACAAATCAAAATGCAAATCACAGTAACCAAAACTCTACAAATATGGTATAGACCCTTTTTAGCATTCTTGATAACTTCACCAAAAAACACATTATTAAAACAAGAAAACATGCATAGGTGTACTAAGACAAACTCTAACAAAAATATAATGCTTAATTGTAAATTGTTCTAAGGCTGCATTAGGAAGCCACAGAAAGAATAACATATTAAAGCAAAAGTTGAGGTCCCAGATGTGATCTTTTTGCAAAGAAATATTAAGCACTAAGCTTTACCTGAAGTTTGCTACAACTCATTATTTAAAGCAACATAGAGAGAAAGAAGAGGTTGGAGAGGTTTTACCAATAAACAAAACTAATTACCACTTGTAGGAGGACATCATAGAACTTGAAGCACTCCAAGCGTAGAGTCTAAATTCCGGCAGATAAAGGGCCGCTTTTTAGAATTCAGATTGACTCTGGAAGTCTCTGGTTAAAAACTCCTTCCTCTCGGTCAGTAGGAGTCTTCTGGCAAGACAAGTGTCTACCACGAGAGGAAGCAGCCTCTCTCCCAAATGCCACTTTGAGCCCCTGTTTAAACTCATATGGCCCTTGGTCTCATGTTGCCCAGCTGTTGCTGTCTTAGTCAGATGGGGAAGAATATTAATTTTAGACACCAGGCTTTTTCAAGGCCGATGGCTCCATTTCAGAGGTCAGGTAGGGAGAGGATGAGCTCGGAACATGGATGAAATATCACCTTCACCCTTCCCTCTCGTCAGTGTGGCAATACTCTCGGGATTACAAAGCTGGCTTTGTCCTTGGCGCTCAGATGCCCCTTTTGGACTCCTGATTATTTAAGTGCTTGTTTCCAGCCGGCAGGATTCTGGGTGTGGGAACCCCTCAGCCACATGTGTGCTCATTGTGGCAACTATGAACGGCTCCGGCAGTGATGGGGGATCTCCTGCAAGCACTTAACAAGTCTGTTTCCATTTTCTCCATCTTTAAAGGTATTTGCAATGTCCCCAACTGTTGATCACTTAGGGAGGAGGTCAAAGCACTGGTGTCTAGGTAGGTTTAAAGAACAGAGAGGAATGTTTCAGAAACTCTCCTTCCAAGCAACACTATGACTCTTTCTTGGTTTTCTGACACAGATCAAGAAAGGAAAGTTGGTGTGGAAGCAGCTGCCTGCCAGGTTCTAATAGCAATGCATTTCTAGATTTATGTAAATGACATAAAACCTTGAGTGCCTAGAAACTGGATTTAGTATTGTAAACAACCCTTGGTTCTTCAGGGCCCAGACAGTTGTCTGTCTATCTATCTATCTATCTATCTATCTATCTATCTATCTATCTATCTATCATTTATCTACCTATCAATCTATCATGTATCTATCTATCTATCATCTATCTATCCATCCATCTGTCTATTTCTGTACTGGAGATTGAACCCAGGGGCATTCTGTCTCTGAGCTACAATCCCAGCCCTATTTTATCTTTTTTGTTGAAACAGGGTCTCCCAAAGTTGCTGAGGGTCTTGCTGTGTTACTGAGGCTGGCCTCGAACCTGTGATCCTTCTGTTTCAGCCTCCCAAGTACTGGGATTACCGGCATGCGTCATCACACCCAGCTGTCACCTCTTTTTTCTACATTTGTCATCGTTCATGAACCAGCATTGATGTTACTGTTAACTAAACTCAATGCTTCGCTTTCTTGGTTTTTATTTCTCCAAATGTCTCCTTTTCTGCTCCAGAATCCCTGGCAAGGTTTTACATCACATTTAGAACCAACAGGATTTGTGATGGGTTGGATACAGTGCATGAAAGACAGTAAACAAGGATGATTTACAAATTTCTTCTTGAACACTTGAAGGACAGAGATGGCATTATGCAAGCTGGAAAAGGCCACGGGAGGAGCACATTTCGGAGGGAAGGTCAAGAGCTCAGTCTTTGACAAGCCCATTAAACATTCAGGTTACACAGGTAATGGAAATAGAAACCTGGAGTTCAGAGGAAGCGTGTAGGTTGAAGATACAAATTTGGAAGTCATCTGCATACAGATATTTCCATGCACAATACATTCTCAATAAATTTGTTGATTAATTAGTTGAATGATCTTTGATTATGTCTATTTGTCTTAAAAAAAAGAAGAGTCCATTGAAAGAATCCATGTTACTTGTCTTCTAAAAGTCAGTGACAATAGTCCAGTTCTTCTATATCACATTGTTTTACAACTGCTAGTGGCTTGAGGGACAGACTGCCTCATATAGTATTCGAACACACACACACACACACACACACACACACACACACACACCAAAGCAAAACAAGTATTACCTGCATACTTGTTACGGTCTCTATTCACCTAGCCTATGTCCATAACCATGAAATATCCTGAATGCCTCAGAGATGCTCTTAGGTTTAGTAAAAAAACTTACAGCAAGACTATGAACAGGCTATGCAATATTTTCATGATATTATGATATTTTGGAGTTATACATTTATACATTTTTTTAACTGTACTAGGAATTGAACCCAGGGGTATTCTGCCTCTGAGCTATATCCCCATCCCTATTTTTTTGTTGTTGTTCTTTATTTTAAAACAGGGTCTCCCTAAGTTTCGGAGGGCCTCACTAAGTAGCTGAGGCTGGCAGCGAACCTGCGATCCTCCTGCGGATGACAAGCGTGTGCCATCATGCCCAGCTCATACAACTCTTAAAAATACTAATAAAGAACAATAGAACTCCACAGAACCATGGAAAAGAAAGCCTTGGTTCTTTTCGGGGGACCTCTCCACAGTCTGAGTAAGAGGCTGTACTGTCAAACGAGCCTCCTGAACAAGGCTCTGCTGACGGCCCCGCTCCTGCTTGGCATTCAGGCCAGGTAGGATAATGCTCACAGCTTCTGTTTACGTGCAGCTTTCTAAACGTTCCCAGAACAACAAGGCCGCTGAGCATCTACACATAAAACTAGAGCAATTGTCACAAGCACCAAGATGCAAATGAAAGGCTACTATGTCCTTGCTATCCACATTAGGACTGAATTTTCTCCCTTTCGTGAACCATAAAAGCAAAACCAGACAGATTATACTTCATCAAAACTCAAAATGTTTGTTCTTCAAAAGACACCATTAGAGCCGGGTGTGGTGGCCCAGGCTTGTAATTCCAGTACTTGGGAGGCTGAGATGGGAGGATCCGGGTTCGAGGCCAGCCTCAGCTACTTAGTGAGTCTCTCTGCAAGTTAGTGAGACTCTGCTTCAAAATAAAAAATAAAAAAATAGGGCTGGGGGTGTAGCTCGGAGGTAGAATGCCCCTGAGTTCAATCCCCAGTGCCACAAAAAAAAAAAAAAGACACCATTAGAGTTGGGCGTGGTGGCCCATGCTTGTAATTCCAGTACTTGGGAGGCTGAGACAGGAAGATCCGGGTTTGAGCCAGCCTCAGCTACTTAGTGAGGCTCTCTGCAACTTAGTGAGAACCTGTTTCAAAATAAAGAATAAAAAATAGGGCTGGGTGTGTAGCTCAGAGGTAGAATGCCCCTGGGTTCAATCCCCAGTGCCGCAAAAAAAGTAAATAAATAAATAAAAATAATGAAAAGAAAAAGGAGAGAGAGAAAGAAAGAAATAGTACTTCACACCCACTAGAAGAGTTGCAATAATAATTTAAAAAAAAAGAAGAAGAACAGAGAAAGGCAAATGTTTATGGGGGATGTAGAAAAATTGGAACCCTTATCAGACAGGTTGATAGGAATGTAAAATGGCATAATAGGCTGGGCTTGGTGGCGCACTCCTGTAATCCCTACCCTTGGGAGGCTGAGACAGGAGGATCTCAGGTTCAAGGACAGTCAGAGCGGGTAGTGAGACTCATCTACCTAGGGAAGCCCTGTTTCCAAATAAGAAATAAAATTGGGCTAGGAATGTAGCTTGAAGGTAGAATGCCTCTGGGTTCAATCCCTAGTACCACAAAAAAAAAAAAAGCATAATAGATGTTTTGAACACACAACTGTTTGCAAATGAACATTTGTAGAAGCATTATTCACAATTGCCAAAAATTGGAAACCATCCAAAAGTCTACCAGGTAGTTTGGTGAATGGGAAAACAGAATGTGGTATACAAATAGAATACTACTCAGTGATAAGAAGGAATAAATGTGGATTCCTGTTACAGCATGAATGAACAAAAACACAATTCTGACTATTTTTGTTTTTTTTTTTTTAATCAGAAATGTTCAGAAAGGTCTATAGACACAGAAAGTAGAATGTTGATTGCCCAGGGGTGGGAGCAGAATCAGGAATTAACTGTAAACAGAATCATATTGGGTGACGTCCTGCGGTCATGACTATACAACTTCTGAAGCTGCTTAAAACATGGCTGAACTGTACATATAAGATGGGGGTGAATCTTATGATCTATAAGTTATACTTCAATAATGTCACCAAAAAAAAGAAAATTCAATAATATGATTCATAGGAAGTAAGCTTGTTAAAAGAAGAAAAAATAAAGTGCTACTAAGGAGTTTGTGTCTCAGGCTGCAGTGTTCCAGATGACCATGGCGGGGACCCAGGGGGACATAAATTATACCCCCCACTTACCAGGTCACCCAGGGCCAAAGAAAACGCAGAGGAAATGGTAAGCAGGAGAAAGCTAAGATCCCCACATTTTTCTTCTGGTATAAATACCGTGTAATATAAGATCCTGTAATTAGTGGAAAAATTAGCTAATTTAAAAATAACCTTTAGGTCTTATCTTCTCAGAGACAGGATACTTTGAGCAAGAAGGAGAGGGATGTTACAGAATGTCCAGACTTGTTTACAGCCACATTTGATATTAGACCTTTAAAATGTCCAAGTGACAGTGAGCAAGAAGCCAAATATTATGTCATAAAAAACGAGTCTGAAGCTCCCAGGCAGTTTGCTGATGTGGCTCAACGAGAAAGCACTTGCCTAGCATGTGTGAGACCTGGGTCCTACCCCAGCACCACAGAAAACAAACAAGCAAATCCCCATGCATTAGGCAAGTAATACATTTTTTGGTGTTCTTTTTCCTGTTTAAAAAATGAAAATAAATTAGAAGGGTTAAAAAAACAATCTACCTAAAAATAGAGATGGCATCATTTAAAATTAATCTTCCAAAGTATTAAATAAGGTTTTAGTTCATTATTTCTATAGTGTGTGCATTTATTGTTCCTTGAATTATACCCCTTTTGACTTTGTTGTAGAATGTAAATAAGTGTCACTTAATGTAATGTTTAGAAAACAGCCCATGATATTTCAATGGGAAAAAAATACATTATGAACCTGGCATGGTAGCACATCCCTGTAATCCCAGTACTTGGGAAGCTGAGACAGGAGGATTACAGTGTTAAGACCAGCCTCAGCAACTTAGCGAGACCCTGTCTCAAAATAAAAAAAATAAAATAGAGGTAGGGGGCATAACTCAGAGGTAGAACTCCCCTGGGTCCAATTTCCAGTAGCACAAAACAAAACAAACAAAAAACCAAAGTACATTATGAAAATACTACTCATAGATAAATGTGTAAATAAATTTTTAAAGTGCCTACATGACTTTTATATCATTTTTGTTGAATATTTTTCCTCTAATTAAAATTTAGAAAATTAAGGGCTGAAAGCATAGCTCAGAGGTAGAGAGGACTTGCCTAGTATGTGTGAAATCCTGGATTCAACCCTGCATCTCAAAACAAAGAAATTAAATCAGTAATAATTTAAAAAACAAACCCTTAGGGCTGAGGGAATAGCTCAAAGGTAGAGTACTTGCCTAGCACATATGAGACCCTGGGTTTCATCCCTAGCGCCACAAAGAATAAATGAAAATTTAAAGATAAAAACAATAAAGACTTCAACTCTACAGAGAATTTGCAAGGATAATACAATGAATATTTATGTCCTCTTTCCAGATTCACCATACTTTAGCATTTTTTTCCACATTCGCCGTCTGTTTTTGTTTTCCAAAAGTTTGAATTTCATGAAACTTTTCCTCTAAACGCATGAGCAAATATGTCTTTTGAGAATGAAGACACATAGCAGGATCCAGTCAAAAGTCAAATAGTGCATTTAACCGTCATATCTTTTTAATCTCCTCTTATCTATTTAGGAAACAATGACCCCGCTCTTTTATCCCTTATTCTCTCTAGATTTCTGTTTTGGAAGATTCCAGGTGAATTTCTTTATAAAGTAGCTCTCAGTTTAAGCTGCCTGATTGTGTCTTCACATTTGAAACCAGGTTATACCCGAGTCAAGGAAGCCACACATGTGATACATCTTTCTCAGGACATCTCAAATGAGGTACCCAATATCAGTTTGTATCATTAGCAATGCTAAATTTGGTGATCTGATTACAGTGGCATCTGCCAGGTTTCTCCCATGTAAAGTTAGCCTGTTCTCTTTATAATTGCTAAGTAGCTCGTGAGAATCGGTGGGTCTCCTGTTCCCTAGCAATTCATTGCCTCGTGTTTTTAGTGCCCCTTCTTGCCAGAATCAATTATTACCATGGCGATTTTCTAAACCCAACAATGTCTTCTACACTTATGAACTGGTATTCTTCTATAAAGTTGAACTTCCCATTCTCATCCTTTATGGTAGCATCATGAAGTCGTGGATTTTTTAAAAATAAGTATCTACCCCCTACATTCTTCATTTGAATGCTTCAATTGTCTCTGATGTGGGCAAGGGAGCCCCTTTAAGCTGGCTCTTAGGTACTTTTGATATTCCACTTTTATTTATTTATTATTTAAATACTCTCTTACTTTCTCTACTTTTTCACTCTGTTTCTGGAGTCTTGCATTTCTTCCAGGAGCCCTGGTTCCTTTCAGAGAAGAATCATATTTAGAAATCAAGAGCTGGGCACTAGGAGTGTTTTTGTTTGTTTGTTTTTGTTTTTGTTTTTTTGCTACCGAAGTGTCATTGTTTCAAGTCCCTTCAAGCAACAGAGCTACGACATACATACTTATTTAAAATCACATGTTCATACTCATATTTCTAACTCCATCCCAGCACCAGAGGATTCTTTCTACCCCTTCTCCCCTTCTCTATTTCTATCTCCTTCTCCATTTGTATCTCCCCCAGGTTCTTTCTAAAAATACTTTTATTGGCGCATTGTACTTAGGCATCATAGTGAGGTTCAAAGTGAGGCCACACACGCACACAGCACTTGGCATCTTCCCCTCTGGATCTCACCCATCGTCTCCCCCTCACATGTGTTAGTAAGTGATGCCTTCAAAGATGCACACAGCATTATTTGAACCGTTCCCTTTATCAGTTCTCCTTTCCCCCTCCCCACCTCTCTCTCCAAATCTCCTTCCACTGTTCTACTGGTCTCTCTCCTCATTAACCTCAAAAGTCCCTTTCCCCCCTATTTTCTCTCTAGCTTCCACATATGAGAGAAAACATACGGCCATTGACTATCTGCTACTGGCTGACCTCACTTACCATAATAATTCTCTAGTTCCATCCATTTTCCTGCCCATGACATAATTTTATTCTTCTTCGTGGCTGAGTAAAATTCCACTGATTCTTTAAGCCTTAAAATGACAGAACAAGATAAAATGCTTGCTACCAGGTAAAATTAATGGCACTGCTGTGACTAACCGTCCTAAACAATTGGGGGAAGTCCAAGAGGGCTCAGGGCCAGTTTGCAAAAATTCTGTCCTCCAGCATGAATCATCATTTTCTAGCTGTAGGAACTGGAAGAAGAGGATGTTTATATTGACATTCTTGGGAATTCTTTTCCACCTTCTAAATTGGAAGTGGATTTCGGGAGTTAGAAGAAGCTTATGTTAGTAACAAGGCATGAAATTACAGAAGTGCAAAGCTCGTCTCCTCAGACTAAATGTGGCCCTGCTTCTCCCAAAGAAGGTAAGGTTCAGGGGAGAAATTTTCCACAGGGAGAAGCACTGCAGTAGAGTGTACTGAAGGCTGATGGGAACCTGGGTGAAAACCTCACAAACTCTCTGGTATATGTTATTCACTATGAAAGGTAAAAATCAGATTTTTAGGTAGGAAATAAATCAAGCTCTTATGTAATGCTTCATAGCTTTTATTCTATATATTCAAAAGTAACTCAGGGATTTGGGGTGCAAAAAGACTACTGCAACTGGTAAAATAGTAAAGGTATTATAAGCCCTATGAATCTTTTTTTCTTTTTGATACTGGATTTTGAACCCCAGATCTCACACACACTAGGCAAGCTCCCTACCACTGAGCTATATCTCCCGTCTCAAGAGTGTACTCTAACTGTTTGTACTAGTTTTCTCTTTTTATAGTGATTAAACAGAAAATATTTTCAGTGTTAAAGAAGCCTGGGGTGGGGGATAGGATGGATGATGTTCTCATATTCCTGGTACTAATGTACCTTGCTCTAATCTTTATGGAAGGCAATTTGGCCATGAACTTTGACTCCCCCCAATTGAGTTTCTAAGAGATTTTACCTCCAAGAAATAGGGTTGTATCAAAATATTATCTTTGAAGATATCATCTTGACATTATTTTCTATATACTTAAAACATTGAAATAGAACCTAAGCCCAACAGTTAGTTAAAGAGATATGGCATTTCCATACTAAAGACTACTATGCTTTCATTAATCATGTGTAGAAGAATATTTAACAACACAAGAAAACAACTCGATGCTATACTTAGGGAGGAAAGGGCAGATTATAAAATAGCATTTGCACTAGGCTCCCAGTTTTGACTAAACAAAAAAGATACATTGCCAATACCTATTAGATGTATGCAATACATAGAGATACATAATCAGAAAACGTCCCACAAAATCGCTGCATTAATTATACTTTGTGTTTTCTAGAGTTACCAATTTTTTAAAATAAACATGCATTTCCTTTTCATTCTGAAAAATACCATTAAAATTAATTTATAAATGTATAATAAAGAAGGCTACCTTAGTGGGAAACCCAGGGACATTGGAGACAGCTAGATAGCCTAGGGTTGAATTTGAGAGTCTCTAGCTATGTAAACTCAAAACAGTTGCTTGGTCTTCCTGAACCTCAATTTTCCTCATCTGTTAAATAAGGATAATAACATTTACATTATGGAATAGATGAGGAATAGGAAATGAGATAAAAATGATTAATGTATCAGACTGTGTGTGTGAGGGGGCAGAGATACTGGGGATTTGAACCCAAAGGAGCTCTACAACCAGCACAACTTTTTAACTTTTAAATCGGGCCTCGCTATGTTGCTGAGGCTGGCTGCAAACCTGTGATCGTCCTGTCTTAGCCTCCCAAGTACTGGGATTATGGGTGTGCTCTACCATGCCTGGCTACATCACATAGATTTGATACATGGCAGTCTTTATGGTTATTGTTGGTACTGTTATTACTACATATATAAATCTCAGAAAAAAAATAAAAGATTGTCAGCAGAAACTTAAGATTCTAAAGAGGAAAAATACTCCTGAGTATCTCAATTTTATTAGTCCGCAGTGTGAGATCACTTATTGCTAAAATATTTTTTTCTTTCATAGGGATATATACTTATGGGAAATGCATAAAACTGTAAGTATAGCTTACTAAATAATTATGAACACCCATAAAGCCACCACCAGGTCACAGTCTAGAATACTGCACACACCTGCAAGTCTCATTCCTTAAAGTCTATCCACAAGTCCTCCCAATTGAATTAGCTACTAGTTTGATGTGTTTTGTAATAATTTCCTTGGCAGTTCTTAACTCTTATATGGGCTCTCTAAATATGTAGCTTTGTTTTGGCAGTTTGGGGTTTGATATGAATATATTTCTACTGTGTATTAGTTTGCATTTTTTTCAGTCAAAATTGTCTTTGATTCATGACCAATGTCTGGGACAATTTCTGTTCGTTGTCATTCTTATGTAATATTCCAAAATTTGTTCATTTATTCTACTATTGATGGATAGGTTGGTTGTTTTCAGTTTGGGGCTCCTATGACTATTTCTGTTAGTTTTCATTCTTATGTAATATTTCATTGTATAAATATTTCAGAATTTGTTCATTTTTTTCTACTATTGATGGACAGGTTGGCTGTTTTCAGCTGGGGCTCCTATGAACATTGTTTTGTATGCAAGATGTGCATTTAAATGTATGAAACCAAAAGGTAATCCCACCGGCACAGTAGGATTGGTTCTATTGCTCTATATCTTTGACAGCACTTTAACTTCTGCTAATCTTTGGGTGTGCAATAATATGTAATTTTAATTTAAGTTGCATTTATCTGGATTACTAAAGAGTTTAGGACTTTCTCACAGATACACACACACACAGGCATATTGGTCTTTCAGTGTGTGTGTGTGTGTGTGTGTATGTGGTACTGGGGAGTGAGTTGAGCCCAGGGGCATTCTACCTCTGAGCTATAGCCCCAGCCCTATTTTAGTTTTCTATTTTGAAACAGGGTCTCACTAAGTTGCAGAGGACCTCACTAAGTTGCTGAGGCTGGCCACAAACCTGTGATCCTCCTGTGTCAGCCTCCCAAGTACTGGGATTCCAGGCATGCACCACCACACCAGGCTTGGTCTTTTTTTTTTTTTTTTTTTAATGAAGTATATATTAAAGTTCCTCACTCTTTTTTTTTTTTTTTTTTTGGTAAAATTCCTATCATTTTTCTTATCTATGTGGGAGTTTTCAACATATTCTCAATATTATGTTTGACAGTAATACAAGCTGCAGAGGCCTTCTCTCTCAGCGTGCCTTGTATTCTCACTCTTTGGGGATATTTTTAAATAGAAAAGTAGAAGCTCTTCATTTTTATATAGTAAGACATATCAATCTTTTCCTTTATGGTTAGAGTTTTTTGGATTTGATTTTTTTAAGAAACTTTTCCCCCTTTGCTCCAACCTAGGATCACAAAGAAATTATCCTATTATTATTATTATTATTATTATTATTATTATTATTATTATTATTTGCAGTACTGAGGATTGAACCCAGGGGCCATCTCTGTATTGAAAAGAAAATAGGATCCCAGACATAGTAGAGGGCTGGAAAGAAACTGAGGCAAGGAGGCATGATGTGCCAGGGTGGGGAGGTGAATAGAATGTGAAAGCTCTCTTTCGTGTTTTTACCATTAAACATAGAGTGGATACTGGTCAAGGCAAAAAAACAAACAAAAAAAAAACATGTTAAGGAGGTATCTTTATTTCAGTAGAGTTTTTTTTTTTTTTTAAGTCAGAGACTGAAGTAGAATTTTATAAAATGTTACTCCACTTTCTACTTTATAAGATAAAGAAACCTGTTTCATCCAATCACTTGACAATCCCCATTATTCGAATGGAAGAGGCAAAAGGATTATTCTGGCACCCATTGGGTGTCCTGCTATTCAACTCTGACACTAAAGTACGCAGAGTTAGTACAGATCCTACTGGCTGAGAATCCACCTGATGGTTCCCACTTCAGACCCAGTCAAAAATCTCAAGGACCAGCTGCACTTCTGACTGGCTACAAATTTAGGGGTTCCATGAGCCCCCCCCCATTTTTGGTGATTTAGTAGAACAAGTCAGAGAACACACCAAAAGCACTGTATCTAAATTATTAAACTTTATTCTGAAGGACACGTGCAAGAATGAGTGTGTTAGACAGCTTTCTTTTACTGTGAAAAAGTACCCGAGACAGCCAGGCATGGTGGCACACTCGTGTGATCCCAGGACTTGGGAGGCTGAAACCGGAGGATCACAGGTTCTAGGCCAGCCTCAGCAACTTAGTGAGGCCCTCTGCAACCTAGTGAGACCCTGTTTCAAAATAAAGAATAAAAAATAGGGCTAGGGGTATAGCTTGGAGGTAGAATGCCCCTGGGTCCAACCTCCAGTACTGCAAAATAAATAGATAAATAAATAAAAAATACCTGAGATAAATCGACTTCAAAAGGGAAAGATCTATTTTGGCACATGGTTTTAGAAGTTCCAGTTCATGATCAGCTGGCCCCACTCCATGCTCTTCCCTCCTCAGATCCAGGCACACCACACCCTCAGTGTACTGGCCGCCAGAAAGCCCCCCTGAGCCTCAGTGTCCAGAGTTTCTATTGGAGGTTCACCTTACAGGCATAATTGATGAACTCACCGACCCTGTAATCAGACTCAATCTCCAGCACCCAATTACCTTCCCAGAAATTGAACTGGCCCCAAGTTCCAAACCTAGGAGTCCACCAGGAGTGGCCTCATTGTCCTAACAATAGCACTTCTGTCACTCAGGGTGACTGAAGATGTGTGCCAAGAACTGGGAAAAAGATCAGGTATAGTCTTTATTAAGTTCTGAGTGAAAGTGGCCAGAAACCAGGTACAAATGAGTCAGGTCACAAAGCTGTTCCAGGTAATCCCTCACCTGGCAGAGATCACCACCCTAGTTACCCCTGGTTGAGGCTTGGGCAGAAGAATCTCGCTCACCCAGTTAACGACCTTCTGACATCACAGGCATAAAGGCAGCTAGCCTTTGCTCGCTATCATAAATATCAGTTGAAAATCACTTAAAACTAATAAAAGAGTTCACAAAAAGTTCAAGTTTTAAATTAATAAAAAAATAATCGGTGCATTTGCTTTATAACAATAAAGACCAGGAAGAAAATAGAATTAAAAGGTCCTTCTTACAATACCAAGAAGATGTATAAAATGTACTAGAATAAACCAAATAAGAAATGTGGCATAGACTTTATAATAAAGGGGAAATTCAGGAAAAGGAGCGTGAGCTTGAAGGTATGGGGGGGGGGGGAAGGGAGGGAGGGACCACAGAGCAAGAATAGATGACCACAGGGCCAATTTTCAGGATGGTGACTAAACATGGCAGAGATGCTTGTCATGCAGGATTAACTGGACTGAAATGCCCGACATACTTCAGGTATGAATCTGTGGATGCAAGATAATACCCAGAGGCGCAGAAATGCCAGGAGGCTTGCAATATACCTGTGCTTAGACACTGCAGCCAGGCTGGGACTCTAGTGGTCAGAGAACAGAGGGTCTATGTCAGCCGCCGATGACTCTACTGTCCCCGTGCTGACTCTGGGGAAAGACAGGGAAGGTGTTTACCCGGGTCAAAGTAAAAGCTCAAGGTCAACTGGAAACAATGACGTCCTGAGAGAGTAAAGGAGAAACATGTAAGCCTAGGGTTTTTGCTTTGCATGGATTTCGTTTCCTGTGATCTTAAAATAGAATTTACATTTATTTGCATGTATGCTGACTTTTTTAAAAAAAAAGTTTAAATTTGGTTATGCAAAGCAAAATAAGAGGAGGGGTGACTTTTGAAAGGTCCTTACTGGTATGGTTTATTTATTTATTTATTTTTGTTATCAGCACCATCTAGTGGAGAAAACCTTGAACTTCAGACAGGAGCTAGGGTTCTGGAAATAAAGAATTGAATAGTATGTGGCAAGAAGAAAAGGAGGTAGACTAGAAGAAATAAAGATATTGGGCAGAAAGGAGACAAATTGGGAAGGAAAAGGGAAATGTAGTTTTGGGGTCTCTAATCCACCCTAGAGGGTATGTTCTGTCTTAGGCCTCAGCCTCCAAGAGCCCAGACCCTTAATCACAATGGCCCCTCTGCTGAGATGTTTAGTAGAGCCGGGCGTGGTGGCGTACGCTTGTAATCCCAGCATTTGGGAGGCTGAGACGGGAGGAGGATCCGGGTTCGCAGCCAGCCTCAGCTGCCTAGTGAGGCACTCCGCAACTTAGTGAGACCCTGTTTCAAAATAAAGAATAAAAAATAGGGCTAGGGGTGTAGCTCGGAGGTAGAGCTTAGTAAACAAAGGATCCACGAAGAGGACAGAGGTCAGACACCAGCCTGTCACCACCCCTGGATGGTGGAGAACCAGGAAGTCCAGACTTCCACTATGCAACCCCACCCACCCCCTTCTTGGGGGTTCTATAAAAGAACTGAACAGGCTGCAAAGACCCTCTTGCCCCCGTGATAAAACCCGTCTTTTTTCTGACCGGCACGTGCTGAGATTCCTTTCTGCCACATAAACCAAGAACCCTATGGAATAATTGTTTTCCCATGACAGAACTACTTTCACTTTTTTTTTTTTTTTTTTTTGTGGTAATTGAGATGAAACCCAGAGGCATTCTACCTTCAAGCTATATCCTCAACCCTCTTTTACTTTTATTTTGAAACCGAGTCTCACTAGGTTGATGAGAGTCTCTTTATTGCTGAGGCTGTCCTTGAGCCAGTGATCCTCCTGTCTCAGCCTCCCAAGTTCTGGGATTACAGTTTTTATCTCATAGTACACCCAAATAGTTCAACTCTATTTGTGGATGTGGCTTTAGGAGTAAAATAAATATTCATATATGGAAAATTACATTTTTGGTTCATGTGTTCTCCCTTTTTCTTATTTATATAATATGATGAGCTAAGTAAATATATGAAAATAGAATGGGGTCGGGGTTAGAGCACTTGCTTTGCATGTGCAAGGCCCTGGGTTCAATCCCTAGCATCACAAAGAAAGAGAGAAAGGATTTATATATACACACATGCACTTTAAAGCTTTTAATTTTTACTCTATGTTATATAATGCTTTTCTATAACAATACCTTTGAAAACAATAAAGGGAACAATAAAGACATGTATACTTACATATGTAAGAACATAATGTAACTTGAGGGTGGGTTTGCTGGGGTTTGAACTCAGGAGCTGCACCTCCAGCCCTGTTTATTACTATTTATTTGGAAGCAGGCTCTTGCTAAGTGGCTGAGACTGGACTCAACCTGTGATTGATCCTCCTGTTTAAGCCTCCCAAGTACTGAGAGCCATGTGGTAGAATTCGTAGGTTCCTTTCTTTTGTTAGGTATTGTCAATTTATTTCATAGACTAAAATTACCAAATATTAAGAGGAAAAAGAGTAAATTTAAAACTTCCTTACAATAGCTTCGAGATGCTCTTTTGTGGTAGATTAAATAAAAACTCTATTTTTGTCAAATTTCGGAAAGGTCTTCATTCTTTAATTCATTAACTTCCTACCAAAAAAATATATGATTAAGATGCACCCCCGCCCCCCAAGGTACTGGGAAGCCTGAATTGCAAGGTTCGAAGCCAATCTAAGCAACAGAGCAAACAAGACCAAAGGAAAAAAGAAAATGGATATATATATATATATATATGTTGTTAGTTATTTTTTTAAGGGGATGTTTACAGAAGAGCAGAAAATGGTGGGAAATGGTAGTACTTTCAAAGACTCAGAATCGCACTTAACGTTTTAATCTGATTTTTATTTTTCTGGTGGCCATTTTTGGTCCCGATCTACAATGTATCTTTAAAAGGTTGCCTGCTCTCATTTTGTTTTGGTGATAGAATGCTTGAGTTGGCTGCCAACTTGCAACATTACATTGCAGATAAGAGCTATCTCTTAAGCAAGTGCTTTGGGTAAAAGGTCATCGGCCAAAAGGCCAACAAATCTAAGTGGGGAAGGCAGGGCAGCACATTTATTTGAATTTCTCTGGCCGCCACTTGTGAACTTTTTTTTCCCCTTGTTCGAGTCCTTTCTCGAGTTTTCCATTGGGCTGTTTGGGGGGCTCACCCCACTCCCCTTTCGTTACAAACTGGACTCCCCAAGAGAACTTTCAGCTCTAGGGTGTGCACAGCTTGGAAAGCGGCTCTTCAAGTCACAAACCGAGTCTAGGTGTCCGAGTCCCCGGGAAGAGCCGAAGGGTCACCTACTCCGCAGCTGCGCAACCCCGCGCATGCGCACCGCTCCAGCCCCCGCGACCCTTCACAAAGGCGGCGCTCGCAGCCGGAAGTCTACGAGCGGCGGCCGAAGCGACGGGCCGTGGACTACATTTCCCGACGTGCCCCGCGAGGCGCTGGCTGCGCCTGCGCACACGGCCGCGGACTGCGTTTCCCGAAGGGCAGCGCGCGGCGATGCCAGCGGCGGGGCAAACGGCCGCGGACTACACCTCCCGGCGCGCCGCGAGAGGCGTTGCCAGCGGCCGGCCGAGGGCGGGCCGACGCGGGAGCTCCGGACGTGAGGCATGAGCGGCGCCCTCCCCCGGCCCGAGCGCGTCCTGCCGCCTCCCCGAGCGAGGGTCGCGCGGCACGGGGCCTAGCGGCGAGCAGCCGAGGCCGCGGCGTTCTCAGGGGCAGGTGCGGCCGCACCGGGCGCCGGGGAGGGCGGCGGCCGCCATGGAGGTGAGCGGGCCGGAAGACGACCCCTTCCTGTCGCAGCTGCACCAGGTGCAGTGCCCCGTGTGCCAGCAGATGATGCCCGCCGCGCACATCAACTCGCACCTGGACCGCTGCCTGCTGCTCCACCCCGCGGGGCACGCGGAGCCCGCGGCCGGGCCGCACCGCGCCGGGGAGCGGGCCAAGGGGTCCTCGCCGCCCGGGGCCAAGCGGCGGCGGCTGTCGGAGAGCTCGGCGCTCAAGCAGCCGGCCACCCCGACGGCGGCCGAGAGCAGCGAGGGCGAGGGCGAGGAGGGCGACGACGGCGGCGAGACCGAGAGCCGCGAGAGCTACGACGCGCCGCCCACGCCCAGCGGCGCCCGCCTCATCCCCGACTTCCCGGTGGCGCGCTCCAGCAGCCCCGCGAGGAAGGGGGCGGGCAAGAGGCCGGCGGCCGCGGCCGCCGCGGCGGGCAGCGCGTCTCCGCGCAGCTGGGACGAGGCGGAAGCGCAGGAGGAGGAAGAGGCAGGGGGCGATGGCGACGCGGACGCGGACGGCGAGGATGACCCGGGCCAGTGGGACGCGGACGCCGCCGACGCCGCCTTCGGGGCCAGCGCCGGGGGCCGCCCGCACTCGCGGGCGCTGGCGGTGGAGGAGATCCGGCAGATGCTGGAAGGCAAGCCGCTGGCCGACAAGATGCGTCCTGACGCGCTGCAGGATTACGTCGGGCAGAGCCGGGCGGTGGGGCAGGAGACCCTGCTGCGCTCCCTCCTGGAGGCCAACGAAATCCCCTCGATCATCCTGTGGGGGCCTCCGGGCTGCGGCAAGGTGAGTGCTGTCCCGGCCGCAAGACCCGCGCACGGATGGCGCTAACGGTCAGAGGCCGCGGGTGATGTCACCAGCGGCAGGGTACAGTCCTCTTAAGAATTCTCCTGGTTCCGGGGACAGTGAGGCCTGGGGGCCTCTGGCACTGTCAAGAGTTGGGGCAGTGCCAGGTCCACAAGTAGAGTCTGTCATGGGCGTGGAAAAGCCCCCCCCACGCCCATTCATAAGACGTATTTGCTGATCATTTTCTAAAGAAAGATGTCTGTGAATTCCTAGAGGTTTACACGACGAGGTGGACTCTTTAAATCCAGAATTAGCTTTGTGTTCGTTCCCACCTACCCCGATTTGTGTATCCCATTTGTTATGTATATGGATGGGTTCAGCTCTGAAAAAAATAAATTATCTTTATTTCTGTTGTGCCTTTTTCCCCTTTCACTAGTTGTTGGTTTAGGAGTGATTTTCAAAAACTACTATGAAAACTCTTCCTTGGGTATGTCATTTCCATGAAGCATTTACATAACTTTTCTCATATAGCCTTGCATTTCAGAAAAGAAGCACCGGTGTCGTGTGTCCAGTTCCATGTCTCTTCATTAGGGATTAGCTTAAGTACAGAGGGAGCTATTAGGAGAAAACATGATGTCGTTGGAAGAACACTTGAGAAAAAGAAGCTAAGAGGTGCTTAACTCTGCCATTCCTAGAGAGAGGAAGGAGAATGAGCACAAGCGAGTAACAGGATTTCTGAGTCAGTGTAAGATCGGCTAGCTTTGAGATTCAGACTCCTTCATACACAAGGGCATTCATGGTCCTTTCCAGCTTCATCTCTCACCACTTAACCACGCCCCTCTTCACTCCAGTTCCTGGAATGCAGCTTGCCTTTTTTGTGCATTCTTGTTTGTACTCATGCTTTCCTTTTGGCTGGGCTGTCAGATGTATCCCAAATAACATTTTTCAGTTTTTGGTGCTGGGGATTGAACCCAGGACTTTGCACGTGTCAAACACATGTTCTACCACTGACCTACACATCCCCAGCCCCCCAGGTAACATTTTACCATGATGGCAGAGTTGTTGATGGCTGTTCCCGTGGATTTAGTTTTTCCCCTATTATGGGGACTGAGCAGTAGCATTCTTAGTAATTGTCAAGTCTTCACATAAGATCGTGAGAATGGATAATGGGTTATTGAAGGTCCCAGCCACAACGGAAAGGTCTGCAGGGAGATGAATGGGCGAGTCTCAGAAGATTTAGGGCAAGAGATTTACTGGGCCAGGCTGCTCAGTTTGGCAGTGGTGACCAGTCTCAAGCCTTTGTGACATGAAAGCATGATTCTAAATAGCAGGGATAGGCTGTTACACATTAAAGAAGCAGTTGCAGGGTCTAATGATGCTGTACAACTTTTAGAAAATAAGTGCCACCTTTCCATTCAGGAGCAAATGTGTCACTCTAAACAGTCTTCCTTCCCTTTTTCTTTATCCCCATTCTATAGTCCCAACAGCAATAATAATAGTAGCATATGCATGTTTTTTGAGTAGGATACTGAGTGCCAGGTACTGAATGAACAGTGCTTTCCTTGGAGTTCTCTGTTGTTTTCTGGTAAGTGCTAGCAGGAACAAAGGGCTGTTGTTAATTTCTTTCCAGAGTGTACATTCAGAAGTGGCATGCAGCCATCTCAAACACTAGGTGGATGTCATTGATCTCTCAACTCAAAGGTCCATTCATTCTTTTTTTCTCATCAGCTCTGCTGATCTCATTCTAGCCGAGCTTCTGGGATTAGATCTACACCTAGGTCCTTCATATGCAATATTTTCTTCTCTAGAAAAGGAAGAATTTTTTTCCCCCATTTAGTAAGAGGTCACAGCTGTCATCCAAGTCTGCTAAATCAAGACAGCCGCTCTGCTGGGATGCAAGAGATCTTAAAGATTACCCCCAAAAGGAATCAAAAGAACTTATGGACAAAGGAGAAAAAGTCAGAAATAGTCTAAGGTTTAGTTGCTTTCCTGTTTTATTGAGATGTTAGTTTATTTTTTTTTAAGTTTTAAGACTGTTGTGCTCTTTCAGCTGGTATCTGTTCCTATGAGTGTACTTAAGAGTTCAAATTGCTTGATAAGTATGTTGTAGAACCATGGCTTTTCAAAAGATGTGTATATCATCTTTTCTAGACCACCCTGGCTCACATCATAGCCAACAACAGCAAGAAACATAGCATAAGGTTTGTGACATTGTCTGCAACGAATGCCAAGACAAATGATGTGCGAGATGTCATAAAACAAGCTCAAAATGAAAAGAGCTTTTTCAAAAGGAAAACCATCCTTTTTATTGATGAGATTCATCGATTCAATAAATCTCAGCAGGTATATTAACTTTCGTTTGTCTTTTGGTCATTGTGTACTTCAAGTAAAATAATTATCTGAGACACTTTGAAAAGTATAAAGTGCTATACAAATCGTAGGGACTGTTATCATTATTAACTTTGTCTACAAGAGAGCAGAGACTTGTCAACCCATCTCCTTCCAGCCTGTTTTTCCATACTTAGTGTTATTTTGGTGAGAATGTTTTATCCGATAAATGAAATAATCAGTATATCCCTGAGGTATCTGTATCAGAAAAGCTACTTTGGATCACATTTCCAAATTTTAGAATTTTTTAATCTAAAATATTAGAGGAGTCATTGTGAGCAATTGAACTTGATTTTAAGATCATTATTTTAATGCCTTTTATTTCTCCCTCTATTTTCAAAATTAAAGAGTATACCTTCAGGCTCTCATCAAGTCACATTAATACAAGATACAGTCATTATAGTTTATTTCAAAGGCTTTCAGAAATAAAAGGATACAATTTATTTTTATAACAAAGCCACTTTTTTCTAAATAGACATTAAAATACTTTTCAGGCAGTTTTTTTTTAAATTTATTTTGTTGCAGCTTTTTAGTTGCAGATAGAAATATTTCACAACACCTATAAGTACTTCCCCCCAGATGTGAATAAACAGAACCTTTATATAAACCATTATAGGTTTATATAGGGCACTGACTCATCATAGTATTTCTGCATAAGACAGCGCCTGATAGTTAACATAGTCACCAAATTTGCTAGGAAAAGTAATATGAGTCCTTCAGTGGAAGATGATTTTGGAAACTTTTTGTATTTTCTGTTACTAATTGATACATATATAAACTATGTTCCAGTTCAGCCTTGTGTAGGAGATACTTATTTGAAGTTAAGTCCTTTATATTGAAGCTAAGAAATCTACTAGATTATTACTGATCTACTAGATTAGAGTTATCACTTTACCAGCAAGAGACCAGGCTTAGACAATGACATTCTAGAAGTTATGTTTTGGACTTAAAAACCAAGAGTTGTACTCTTCCAAATGTTTTACTTATATTCAGTGAATATACTGTAAAGGTAAAAATTAGGAAAAGGAAAGTATTGATAGGCAACTTACGTAGGAGTCGGCTGGTGGCTGTTCACTGGAATCACTTTCTTCTGTTTTCCTCCCATGATTAGGACACTTTCCTTCCTCATGTGGAATGCGGGACGATCACCCTGATTGGGGCCACCACTGAAAACCCTTCCTTCCAGGTCAACGCTGCTCTTCTGAGCCGCTGCCGGGTGATTGTTCTTGAGAAGCTTCCAGTTGAGGCAATGGTGACTATTTTAATGCGAGCAATCAACTCACTGGGAATCCATGTCCTCGACTCTAGCCGCCCCTCTGACCCTCTGAGCCACAGCAGCAACAGCAGCTCTGAGTAAGTTGACAGCGTGCAGTGTCCTCAGGGTTCAACCTCCCAGAGAGTCTTCTGGCAGGGGGCCAGAAGGGGCTGAGCCTCAGTCAGGAGAGAAGTGGAGACTGAGAAGAAATGTTGATCTGCCAGTAATGAAAATAAAGGGGAAATACGCAGCTCATACAAACAAGCATATCTCTGCAAACATTTCCTTTCTTATAAGATGTATTCTCTAACCCCTAAGGGGTATGTCCCTAATTCTTCAAGCTTCAGTATTACTTTGTTATTTTAGTTCTTGGGTGTTTGCTTTTATACTTAGGGTTCTTTTCCTAGCTCACTGTTTTAAAAGCTTAGAAGACTATGGGAAGCCTTATTGATTATTTTAAAGGTTTTATGTCTCATTAAATAGAACAACTAAGTACATCCATCTTAGACTTACAAATCTTTGGAGATTCATATTTCCTTTTTCCTTGAAGTTTTTTATTATTATTATTATTATTTTGTGGGGGGGTACTGGGAATTGAACCCAGAGGCATTCTATTTCCAGGCTACACCCCCAGCTCTCTTTTTTATTTTTATTTTGAAACAGGGTCTCACTAAGTTGCAGAGAGCCTCACTAAGTCGCTGAGCCTGCCGGTGAACCTATGGTCCTCCTGTCTCAGCCTCCCAAGTACTGGGATTATAAGTGTGCACCACCACACCTGGCTCAGTTCAGTATTTTTTAAAAAATAAGTAAAAATTAATGTAACTATAAACATAATTATTTAAGCCTTTTTGCACAGTCAAGAAGCCAAACTCAATTCCATGATAGTAAAGGAATTTTAACTGAAAATGACATATCCTAGAGACTGTCTTATTCCTCTTGGTGATCAGTTTCTGCATCATGAGCACCATGTGAGTTCATTAATACACAGGGCATATATATGTTATGGACAATTTGAATTTTGGGGTTTTCCTTTATTTATATTAGAATATATTCTTCAGAAGTCATTCATTCATATGTTGGTCAAAATAATGCAGTGGAATATAATCTGGTCTGAGAAGAGGCCGTTGCCTACCTCATGTGTGGAGCACGCAGCTGCTCATGCTGCCCTGAGGCCAAGTTCTGGAGCCACTTTTCTGTGAGGATTAAAGTACAAGGCATAGTTGCAGGCTCAGGTTTAGGTTTCAGCAGTCTCTCCCTATGTGTCTGGCCTCTCCCATCTGCTCCTTTCTTAGATGTGAGAAGAATGCTGCTGTGCCTCATGAAAGCCTTGAGACGTTTGGCCGTGGACCCATGGGCCGAGGAAGCTGCTCCACTTCAGAGTGCAGTTGTGATAGGGCGGTCGTTAGAGATGTGGCTAGAAATGAGGAGGGGGCTGCTGGTATCAGTCACATGTGCTCACATTCGGCAGAGCTTTGTGGGCAGGGCACTTTCAGGGACTCAGGGCTCCTGCCAGGTATTGTATCTAGTACAGTTGTCCCTCAGTATCTGCAGGGATTAGTTCCAGGACCCTCTGCAGATGCCAAAATTCACAGATGCTTGAGTCCCTTATGTAAGAATGTGCAGTGTTTGCAGATAACCTACACACATTCTCCTGTGTGCTTTAACTCATCATTAGACTACTGTTGTTTTTACTGTTTAAAGTTGTCGAGAGCCGGGTGTGGTGGTGCATGCTTGTAATCCCAGTACTTGGGAGGCTGAGACCGGAGGATCCAAGTTCACGGCCAGCCTCAGCTACTTAGTGAGGCCCTCCACAACTTAGTGAGACCCTGTTTCAAAATAAAGAATAAAAAATAGGATTAGGTGTAGCTTGGAGGTAGAATGCTCCTGAGTTCAATCCCCAGTACTGCAAAAATATATATATATATTTGAGGTGCTAGGGATTGAACACACAAGGCCTTGAGCTACAACTAAGCTATACTCCCAGCCCCTCTAGAGTACTTATGCATAATTCAATGCAAATGCTATGCAGATAGTTGTTATTCTGTATTGCCTGAGGAATAGTGACAAAAAAGTCTGAACATGTTCAGTACAGATGCATTTTTTGAAAATATTTTTGTTCCAAGATTGATTAAATTTGAGGATTCAGAACATGGGATATGAAGGGCTGACTATATAGCTTTTCTATAATTCTCAGATTTATAACAGCATGTGGTAAAGATAACTTTAAAAAGAAAGGGAAAATTTTTACCATTTTCTGTGTACAGGTTATTCTAATGTGTTTACAGTTTTATGTCCTGCATTCTCATATATCTACGGTAATTTTTAATTATTTCATGTCACCATTCCTTGGAATTGAGTTATTCAGATGCCCTCAGGTTTTCCCTTGTCCCCAGCGACTGCTGTGTCATAACCTCAGTAGAACTATGGAGCCCATGCTCATCAAAAGCATTACTGCATTCTAAAAGATTTCCAGGTGTTTGCAGTCACATCAGAGTTTGAGAGGGTCCAGTGAATTAAGATTGTCTTTTTTTTAGTTACTGAAACTGAAAGACAGATCCAAAAGTGAATCAGTTCATCTGCTTTCTTATGTTCCCTATCTTCCTGAGAGAGATGGGAAGACAGGAACTTGTCTTTCTTATTGATAGCTCCAGCCCCCAGCACTGTATCTAGCGTATATTATATGCTTGTAAATGGGTGGCAAATAAACCCTAGCTTTCAATATGAGGAAAGTTGTTTGGTTTTGGAGGGAGGGTGGATATATTCCAACTTCAGGGCTAATTGTCCAGGTATCAGGAACCTTTTTCTTTGATACTATTGCCCTTTTCAGCAGCAGGAAGCAGAGTCAATTGAAAGAATGTTAAGCTTAGATCTCCATTAATTGGTCTGTTTGTCAGCAATTCTGTCAAGAAGATAAGTTGGGAGATGTCAAAAGGCACAAGAAAAACACATTATAAGTGATTCTCTGAAAAAATCTCACCTGTATTATCATAGATAATTAAGAGTAGATTCTGTTGTCTTTCAGATGTTGTCGGTACAATTTTACTTTCAAATCCCTGTTGATTGGCATTAGCTATACATCTTTGTGCAAATAAATCAGATTTGTTGCACTAATCTAGATGGAAGAAAGGACTGTTAATCCCAATAATTACTTTTTTCCCCGGGAAGCTATGAGCATGTGTTTGCATTCTTGCGTCATGTTTTGGTGCCCTATATAGTGACTAGAACATGTACAGAGAACCCTCCATTGTTGAAGGCTGTGCATGAGAGGAGGGGAGCAAGAGTACCTAACCTGAAATTAACGAAGCTGTTGCTTAGACCACTTTTTATTGTACTTGAGAAATTGTGAGATTAAAAATTCTCACACAGTATGTAACGCACATTCCCATTAAAGTAGATAAAAATATTCTTTTTTGATGGTGCTGGGAATTGAATCAGGACCTCATGCGTGCTAAACATGCACTCTACCACTAAGATATATCCTCAGCCTGAGTGTTCTTTTTAAAAAATTTCTCTCCTGTATTTATTCAGTAGAAATGTAAGGTTCTGCATATGCTGGGCGTGGCTGGGGGTTGAAAAGCATATTCCTGTGCCTGTGTAGAGCATACGTTATGAGAAAGGCCAAACAGGCACATTGGCTAACGGTGCCATGTTGTCATCGGCTGCACACAAGACACAGTGGGGTATAGAGAAGAGGCATCTGAAATATGTGAAACCATCTAGTTCACTGCCTAGATGAGGGATGTCAAATTGAGTTTTGAAGGACAAGCAGAATTTAAGGGGATGAAATAGAAAGCTCCTATCTATATCATAGTTCTCTACTTTTGGGATAATCAACAGTTTCCATTTTCCATTTTGCTCTCTAAAAGCATTTTGGTCACATGGTAGAGTGAAGCATGTTACCTGTGTGCTGGGTTAATTTGGGAGGCAGGGGGAAAATCCATGGTTTATGGTGTGATGAGCTTGTGCTGCAAGATAAAGTAAAGCTGTGTTTAATCATCCTGCACTACTTGCTGAGTGAAGGATGGTAGGTTCTCAGATCACCGGTCACAGGCATATTCCAAAACAACCCTGAAGAAGTAGTTGTTTGCAGACCAGAGGAGTGTATCTCTGAAGATGAAGAGGGTGGAATGAGAAGCCACAATTACCCCTGTCTAGCTAAGCAGGGATCCAAATAGTGGACAAAAGAATTGAAGTGCATCCGTCCCTTTGTAGGGTGCTATGGCTTAACTCTTGAGTTGTAGCTTTTCTCTAGTTCCCTGGAGAGGGGAGCCCCAGACAATATGGCCCCAAAATGGAGATCACTATAGATTCTTTCCTTTTCTTTTCTAATAAAGGTTTAAATTGTTTGGCCTGCCTCCAAAATAATCTTTCCTACCATTGAGTAGAAAAGAAAGGTAATGGAACACCGTGATAGAAGATACTGGCCAGAGTGAGTGTGGTTATAGATTTTAACAATTTTTTTTGGAAATATTTTAATATAAAGTAAAAAGGTACATTGATACAGTGCATTAATATAGAGAGAAAAGGTACATTAAAGCGATGCCCTAAAAACAATAGGAACCAGAAGCATATCTGATAGACCTCGTATTAGTCCCCTATGACTTCTGTAACAAGTGACCAGCAACTAAATGGTGTGGAACAGCAGAACAAAATCAAGGTGTCAGCAGGACCACAACCCTCCAGAGGCTCTAGAACAAAGTGCTTCCTTCAAGCATCTGGTGGCTCCTGGCTTTTCTTAGTTTGTGGCTGTATCACTCACTCCAGTCTCTACCTCCACTTTCATGTGACCTTTTTCTCTATGTCCTCGTGTCTTCTTTCCTGTCTTTTATAAGGACATTTGCCTCAAGATGCACCCTAAATCCAGATGGTCTCATCTTGAGATCCTTAGTTACATCTGCAGATAGCCTATTTCCATATAAGGTAACATCTAGAGGATTCAAGGATTAGGACTTAGATCTTTGGCGCTCACTAACCCACTACAGACCCTTTTCATATATACGCGGAGTATAATTTGGAAAAATATGTGCCTCCATAGGATTAAACAAAAAGATGACAGTTTCTGTGAATTGTATGTTTTCTCTTTGTGGAGAAAGTAAGTTTTGTTCTGTTTCTCTTTCACTCTGGTTATCATGGAAACAGCAGAGCTTGGGGCTGTACCTGGAAGATTTGCAATTCTAGAGAGTATGCTATTGAACCATCTAACGCAAATGATTCTCATCACTGAAAATAACAATAGCTAAAATTTTTATGGAGTGCTCATGATATGACAAGCACTGTTCTGAAAAATCTGCATGTCGTCTTTAATCCAAAGTGCATCTCTGGCAAAGTAGGTACCATTGGCTGCTTTTTATTAGATGAGGAAACAAGCAGAGCAAGGTTAATAACATGTTCATGATCACCCAGTTTGAACATGGTGGAACCAGTTTTAAGCAAACGCTGCTAACTTCTAAGTGACCTCAGTTGCTAGAAGGAGCCTAGGCACCAAAGTGAAGGGGGTGATTTCTAATGGTGAGTATGACCACCTTAACCTTTGTCTGTGTACGTTTTTTTTGTAAGTGCAACTCTGTATTAATTTGTAAAGAATTAGGGACAGAAGATCCCATCTGTATTGTAGCAGTAATCCCTCTAACCAGATCTGAACCACATACTTCCCTAGGATACATTGTGCCCAGGTTCCATCTCTGAAAATTTAGTGGTCAGTAATCTGTGGCAAGGTAGCCACATCTGTATTCGAGGAAAGTTTTCTAACCTCATGCACATCCCCATTTGAGAACCACATAATAGCAATTGTTACCTGGGCTGTGTAATTTGTAATTTAGAGTGGGAGAGTTTAACAAAGCCACATAATGTTCATTTGTCCTGCCATGAAATAACAGGTAATTTTCACTTTCTTCTCTCCTCCTACTTAAAGGTCCAGGCATAGTAAATAGTCTCAATCCTAGTATCATCCACCAGACAGAAACAAACAAACAAACAAACAAAAAATGTATACAAGGATTTAGGCCCCTGGAAAAGGAAGAAGTCTTTTCATCTCCAGGTCTTGATAACCAGGGATATGATATTTTCCAATGCATTTATTTTAACCAATTTTCTCTTATCATGGAACAAGGTTTTATTACCTTATAACAACATAATTTACTATCTATTGCTTACTTCACTGTGTAGGATGCTATGAAATTTGGGGCAACCTATCCCCAAAGTAGATTTCACCTCATTCAGTTCTGCCTTTGAAGATTATTTCCAAATCCAAAACATTTTTGCAAGTTTATGCTTTAAAATGTTAAATTCTTATGTTAATATTTTTATGTTAAATTCCCTAATACTGGGGACAGTCAAGATAACTTTAGTAGTTACTGTTTGCTGAGTGGTTTTGCAAGTATCTTTATTTTATCATTCTTGGCATAAGTTCTCTCAATTCCTCATTACAAGATCTCAAGGTATTTTAATACATCTTACTATTACTGTTTAAAATTTAGAGTAAAAGGGGATTCAGGACATAATGGGTGGTAGGTAGAACCTTCAGGACTTCCTGCACAGTGTTCTTAACAACCAATTTCAATTTTATAATTTTCTTGTGTGACCACTGTGAGTGGCATCAGGAGCCCCCTTTTCAGAGTTTCTGACAGATACTTTTGTATTTAAAAGTACTCGTTCCTGCCGAGCGTGTGGCGCACACTTGTAATCCCAGTACTTAGGAGGCTGAGACAGGAGGATCGCAGGTTCGCAGCCAGCTACTTAGTGAGGCCCTCTGCAACTTAGTGAGACCCTGTTTCAAAATAAAGAATAAAAAATAGGGTGAGGGGTGTAGCTCAGAGGTAGAATGCCCCTGGGTTCAATCCCCAGGAATGAAGTCTGTACTGTGGATGAAACCCAAGGGGATGAAAAAGGAGGAGCAGTGGGGGCTTGGGTGGCTTTTGCTGTGACAGCAACCTCATTACCCGTGACTCCAAACTAGAACAGCAGAATGACTTATATTTTGTTTCGGAATTTAAAAATCAAAGGGAGGGCCCTATTTTCCAACTACATAAAATATAAACACATTTTTAAAAGCCTATTCACAGTGTGTTGTTTATAAATCTGAGGAACAATAAAGGATAAATTCATGAGAAAATGATATATACTAAAATACTCATTACAGATAATCTAGTAGTATGTGACTTTTCTCCCTTGATCTGTTTTTTAAATGTATATAACATGCCTTTATCTGAGAAGTAATATTCAGAAGACTGAGTAGCTTGTTATTCAAACCATTATAAAAAAACTTTTTAAGAATGTGAAACTATAATAGTATGATCCAAATTTTGCTTAAAAATTTTATGTATGATGGTTATATGGCTGCTTAAATCATAAAAGAAGTTCAACAAGTGACATCATAACTATTGTTTAAAAACCAACTATTTGTTGTTTTTAAAATGAGGGAATTGAGCTTCTGACTTAAGAGCCTTTTGGAGCTAATATTCTAATGTGATGCTGTCTCCCGTGTGTGGAAGGTGGTCTGAGCATTCCTGTCATCAGGATGTGTTCTGCCTTCCATATGTTATAATGAGGTGCTAGTGTTTCTAATAAAGTTTTCACTGTTTAGTAATGTAGAACCAGAAAACCCACTTACCAACAGTGACTTTCTAGAACATTCAGTGCCTGCCTCACAGAAGCTCACATGAGTGAACTTGTGTAGTGAGATGCCCTCGTGATTCATAATGTTCAGTGTGGATATGCTTTTGGCCCATGAGATACAGTGAAATACCTTCATGACTTTTAAGATCCCATCAGGTCTGCATCTCAGTAATACTTTAACTGCATTAACAATGTGACTTCAGAATAAGGGGTGAAAGCCTTTAACTAAGGCAGTTTTTAGTCACCTTAATGATAAGTACGAGTTCACTAAGATGTGCCGCAGAATGAGAAGTGTGTAACCTGAGTGTGACAATAACTAATGCTGCTTGTGTGTTACAGGCCTTCCGTGTTCATCGAGGATAAAGCGGTAGACACTCTGGCTTACCTCAGTGATGGGGATGCCCGAGCTGGCCTGAACGGACTGCAGCTGGCAGTGCTGGCCAGGGTAAGCTCCAGGAAGATGTTCTGTAAGAAGAGTGGGCAAACCTATTCTCCCGGTAGAGTGCTGATCACTGAGAATGACGTGAAGGAAGGCCTCCAGCGATCCCACATTTTGTATGACCGAGCAGGTGAGTAATTGGGATACAGAGAGAGTGAGACTAGAGAAATAAGTGTGCACACCTGCTTATTGCTAGGCTTCTGACCTTCAGCTGGTCTAAAGCATGCCGTGGGTTCTCAGTTGGAGCTGCATATTGCCAGCAGAATTAAGCCACCCACACAGGACTGACCTTTCTGAAAAGAGGCGCAAAGTAGAGGCTGCCCTGATAAGAATGAAGAAGGGTTTGGGGTTTGAAGTTGCAGGCCTCCCCTTCGTCCTATAAGGTCATTAACTCTTTTCCCACCGCGCTCTGGTAGCACCTTGTAGAGTGCCAGCATTTGACGCCTATGCATTCAGTTGACGGTGAGTAATTCTTGTGATCAGTTGCAAAGGCAGTAACAAGAGGACTTCTGCAATAAATGGTTTCGTTTACTTGAGAGTCCAAACCTTTCATTTCTGGAGTCTAAATCTTGAGTTTACATGGATCTTGCTGCTTTCGTTTTGTACCTCTTTTGAAAATTTAATTTTGCAGTGACTTGCCTATTTACAAAGCAACCACATTTACAGATTGTGGATATACCAGCTCTTATTAGATCTATGAGCTGGCAGTATTAAAGGTAAGCATGTCACATTTGCATCTTTTTATACAAGAGATGAGCGATAAAGATAGTTTACTGTAGATTAGGCTTGACTCTGGTGCTGGAACATTTGTGTGACTCTGAGTGCAGTCATTGCAATAGCTGTGAAATAGAATTTCCACACCTTTAAAAGTTCTGCCAGAAAAGGAAGCTGATAATTGAACACTCCAGGTCTCATGTTAGCTGTGCTACATCTCTGATATTTTCTGATGAGAGTCTTTCTTACTGGCTAGAAAAGAGGGGGCTTTAGAATGATTTTGGTTCCATGCACTGTCTTTTTGTGAGTAAACAGGCTCACTGCACAACCTTGAGGGAATGACCAAAGCTTTTTGACCATTAACACTTTTTTTTTTTTTATCAGTACTGCGGATGGAACCCAGGGGCATTCTGCCTCTGAGCTACACCCCCACCCCTAATTTTTATTCTTTATTTTGAAACAGGGCCTCACTAAGTTGCCAAGGGCCTCACTAAGTAGCTAAGGCTGGCTGCGAACCCGGATCTTCCTGTCTCAGCCTCCTAAGTACTGGGATCACAAGCATGCGCCACCATGCCCCGCTCCTTAACACTTTCTGGGGCATTAATTAATGCTAAGAACACACTGAATGCACTGTCCCACCTACATTCTCACATAGATGTGCCTCTCAGCAGGGGCCTTCTCATGTGGCCAGCTCTCCCTTATGTTCTTCAGTGCCATGGTAATGCTTGAAAAGCAATGTCTGAAAAATAAGCCGGGCACAGTGGTACATGCCTATAATCCCAGTATTTGGGAGGCTGAGACTGGAGGATCACAGGTTTGAGGCCAGCCTCAGGAATTTAGTGAGACCCTTTTCAAAATTAAAAAAATATATATATTTTAACAAAAGGTAAGGTCTGGGGGTGTAGTTCTAGGTAGAATGCCCCTCGGTTCAATTCTGATACCAAAAGGAGGGGGGAAAAAGCTGGATGTGGTACTTGGGAGGCTGAGACAGGAGGATTGTAGGTTCACGGCCAGCCTTGCTCCTTAGTAAGGCCCTCTGCAACTTAGTGAGACCCTGCTTCAAAATAAATAAAATAGGGCTAAGAGTATAGCTCAGACGTGGAAAGCGCCTGGGTTCAGTCCCCAGTACTGGAAAAACACACACACAAATGGTTGAAAAGTAAAATATCTAAACATAAAGCCCTACTTTGCTTTTGGCCAAATAAAAAAACTGGAGATAAAAACAAAATAAAAATTATTAAGAAGTAAAAAAATCCCTGCATACTACTAGACTCTTGTTCCTGGGGGTCTAGCAGTAATGTCTCCCTTCATTTGGGTGTTCCAAAGAAGGCTTCATTTTGACTGGACCATTTGTTCACATTTTCATCAGATTATCAACTAAAACCCATACAATATGACATTTTCAACATAACCTTAGGAGGTAGCTTTATTAATATCTCCATTTTACAGAGAACAAAATTTGCCTCAGTTCACAAAGCAAGTGGTAAAACTGATTGTCAAGTCCAGGCCTGGCTGGCTCCCAGGATCGTGTTCTTTCCAGTTTGTGCCCGTCCCCACATCCGCCCCTCTGTGCAGTCACCAAGCTTGCCCTGGAGCATGCTCCTGTGAGGAGTCACACCTCGCAGTGTCTGGTCCGAGGGAGCCATGCATCCTGAGGATCACCTTGTCTCTGGCTGTTACTTACTGCCCCAGGAAAAGCTGGAGGCAGTAGAGACCTCCTGGTGCCACAGCCCACACATCCTCCTCATACCAGCGGGCTCATGCAGCCCCTGCACCACGCTCTAGCTTGTCTGCTCAAGTATAATTCACATCCTCGAGAAATGTCTTTTACAGGCTGTTCCATAAATAGGGATTATAGAAGCATTGCCCTGGAAACCTGTTAGCTTAGACTCTTGGGCCTTTTTATAGCTGATGAGACAAAGAACCCGCCCCCAGAGTTTTTATTATTTCTTTTAATGTTACCTACTAATATATAGTTACTCACTAGTAGGATTCAGTAACTAGTTCAGATGTTTCTACATCAGAACAAAGAAAGTTCCAAATGAGAAAATTTTTGCCATGCATTGACATCAAGATTCTATGTAAGTAATGTGAAATTCCCAGTTATGAAGCAGTATATAATAAAAGCAAAAAAAAAAAATAGAAGGTAGTATGTGTAAGAAACAGTGTTTCTATAGTGCGTGCTTACTGTATGCCAGGCATATATTATTTAATACCCTCTTCAGTAGTGGTCTTGGCATCTACATTTTATAGATGAGAACCCTGGGGCATAGAGCAGATCAGGAACTTGCCCACGACTGTGTGGCTGGTTAGGGTCCAAGCCCAAGCTGCCTGGCCCCAGAGCCCATGCTCTGGTTCACTGTACCAATGAGATTATCTCACATTGACTTAATGAAGGTGGGAGAAGATGAGTAAACTGTTGTAAACTTGACAGCAAGTGGACTAGAGGGCCATCTTGCACCCCTCCATACCTGTGTGTTTGGCAAATCCTGCCCCAGTTCTCCCACCCTCGTGTTCTGCTCTGCCGAGGGACAGAGTATCCAAACCATTGGGATATGAGAGGGGCCAGAACCAGGAGGCTCGTTCTCGACACCTTCCCAGCAAGTTTCCATGACTGACTTCACTAAGGAAACCGTGGCACAGAAGGTAGTTTGTCCACAGAATTCCAGAAGCTAGGCTGACATGTCGATCTGCCCCAGCCAGGCCTCAAAAACTAGAGTTGCTGAGGCCCCGCCATCAGCCTGTCAGGTCTTTCCATTTGGGTAGGCCAGCATTGTGGGGTTGCACGCATCTGTCTCCATCCAGAGACCAAGTGTCGTCTTACCAGTAGTCAGCTGCTGGGGCTTGTTACTGGGCCCAGAAGCGGTGCCTGGTAGAAGAGTCGTACTGTTGACGTGGGCTCATGATGAGCGTAGGCCAGCCGCTTCTCTGGAGGACTCGTAAGATCAGCACCCGTTGCTTTCTCACGAGGCGGGTGTCCTCTCCTTGAACTTGAGAGGACGGTCACAAATTGTGAAATGTGTACGGGTGCCGCGGCCTTTTTATTTACTTATTTTTTAGCATACTTCTATTGGTCCCTCATACTTATACATCATAGTGAGGTTCAGAATGAGACAGACATGCCTGCATACGGCACATGGTGTGTTTTCCTCTGGTTGACCTGCCCCCCCATACATGTCAGTGAGTTATACATGAAGTGATACCTGCATATATGGATGTGGCATTATTTGAACTGTTTCCTTCATCAACTCTTTCTCCCCCTCCCTGCCTCCCTCCCGCAATCCCCTTCCACTGTTCTACTGATCTCGTTTAACTGAAGTCCCTCTGTTTCCTGTTTTCTCTCTAGCTTCCACATGTGAGAGAAAATGTATGCCTCGTCACTTTCTAAAACTGGCTGATCTCAATATTCCCTACTTCCATCCATTTTCCTGCAAATGACATAATTTTGTTCTGTATGGCTGAGTAAAACTCCATTGTCCGTATATACCACATTTTAAAAAATTGTTTATCTTTTCAGTAGGTTTCCTGCCCTCAGTTTGTGTTTTTCTAAAGCGCATTTCACTGATTTGTTTCCATTTGAATCCAGGGTAAAAATAGGATAAGACCAAATGGTGAGGGCAGGGCCCGCCCGCTAGGATTCTGCCACAGAGGTGGCGCCACACTGAGACTATGTTTTAAATGATCCCAGGCATGACAGATATGGAGAACAAATGGGCTGTGACAGCTGCCTTTGCCACTTGACTCTCCATCCTGATTGCTGACGAGGCCCATGATCAGTTTTCCTCAAATAGATTGTGGGGGCAGAGGATGGAATAGGAGACTGTCCCTCCCTCCATTCTTGTCTCTGTCAGAGGCCTGGGATCAAAGAGATCACCTTTCAGGGTGAATGCCCCTTCCCTCTCGCCTCTCTGCTGTGAATTCCGTGTGGACAGCCCCACAGGTTTTTCCAGTACCATCCCCTAACTCTCAACAGGCCTGGGTCACCAAATAGGCCCCCAGCCCCAAGGAGCACTGCACCAGGGCGTGAGCCACGGTCTGCACCCTCCCACAGAATGCAGTTTAGGGCAGCTGTCAAGCCCCACTCCTCAGCTTTCCTAGACCTTTATTAGTGCAGGCTTCCTTAAGTCCATCTGTGCGAGGAAGCTGGCTGGGCCCCTCCTGGACCCCGTGTGAATGGGTGCTCTCTCTGGTGTGCAGGCGAAGAGCACTACAACTGCATCTCTGCCCTGCACAAGGCCATGCGGGGCTCGGACCAGAACGCCTCCCTCTACTGGCTGGCGCGCATGCTCGAGGGGGGAGAGGACCCGCTCTACGTGGCAAGGAGGCTGGTGAGGTTTGCCAGCGAGGACATCGGTGAGTGCCACTGAGGGCGCCAGAGCCCCCCATCCACGCGGGTGGCAGCGGTGTGATGGGGGAGTGTGGCTTTTTTTTGGCTTGAGAATGTCGTGGAATTGCATGGGACAGGCAGGCAAAGATTAGACTGTAGGAGCTCAGCCTGTTTCTTGGTGTATATGTGCTTTTGAGTGTGTTTTAAAGTCACCATTCCTATCTCCTCTTCAGGAATGTTCTTTTGAACATGTGTGTCTGTTCAGAGTAATGAAATACAAGAAATACTTTTCAATTTGCTTTGCAGCCAGGTGTTGAGGTTTTCACTGGACAGTTCCTGAGGTAGAAGTGGAAGATTCTGGATGTCATTTAAAGACAGATCAGAAGAGCTTTGCTTTTCTTTGGTCTTCATAAATGTTTTGTTTTTAATGTATCCATCCTTGTGAATGTTTTCATGGCCTTATATATATTGTTTGTTACACATATTCTTTTTTTTCCTATTACTAGATGTAAAGTTTATCTACAAGGATGTAATTCTTGACTTCACACAGTAACCACTCAGTAAATATTCCTTGAATAAGTTAATGTGATCAGAGATAAGTCAGTCTGTTTTGCTAAATGATAACTATTTGGTCACCACATCTGTCAGCAGTGATGGTCTCTGGTTGTGGCAGCACACAGACAGGTCGGAAGGACAGTGCATGTTGTGACTTAAACTTTCCTTTGTCTCTGTGTGTGTGACAGGTCTGGCCGACCCGTCTGCATTAACACAAGCAGTTGCCGCCTACCAAGGCTGTCATTTTATAGGCATGCCCGAATGTGAGGTAAAGTAATCATCTTTGCAAATCTTTTCCTTTCTCTTGTGTTCTGTCCCTTGGTGGGTTTCATTATATGTCCTCACTTCTCCACTGATGTATTGGGCCCACTGAATAAGCTACTTGGCTTTCAGGCTCCCATTGTGTAGAATATTAGACTCCTAGAGAGAGACGAGACCTTCACATGAAGGAGGTCATGTTTTCAGACTGTCCTCAGCATTCTGAGGAACATACCCCATGCTTCCTGGAGGGCAGACGGGTTGTGAGGGTGCTGGACAGGGAGCCGCTGCAGTGTCACCCCAAACAGAGCAGCTTCTTATTATCTGTTTTATATCGTGGTGGTTTGGCTGGGAAACTTTTCATTTAGAATGAAAGAATTCTTCAGTTTACAAAATATAGGAAGCACAGGTGTGGCTTACCCATCATAGGAATTTCTTCTTTCTGTGATAAGTGGTTATTCAGACTAGGTGAAAAGGGAGGATAAAAACGCATGGTGGGAGTCTTAAGAATTAACTAGAGGTATCATAAAACACTCTCCTCACAAAACTTTTCTGGCACCTTCCTAGTAACATTTCCTTCTGTGCTCTAGGTGCTTCTGGCCCAGTGTGTCGTCTACTTTGCCAGAGCCCCAAAGTCCATTGAGGTGTACAACGCCTACAGCAATGTGAAGGCCTGCCTGAGGAACCACCAGGGGCCTCTGCCCCCGGTCCCCCTGCACCTGAGGAACGCGCCAACCAGGCTGATGAAGGATCTGGGCTACGGCAAAGGCTACAAGTACAACCCCATGTACAGCGAGCCGGTGGACCAGGAGTACCTGCCCGAGGAGCTGAGAGGCGTGGATTTCTTCAAGCAGAGGCGGTGCTGACTCTTGGGCGATGACAGCACCAGGATGCTCTTTCTTGAGAGAGAGCCAGAAGAAAAGAGTAGCTGGATCCTGAAGTTGGTTGCCTGGTGGAAGTTAAAACAGACCAACATTTTGTGCCAGAAATGTAAGAGTTCTGTAGGTGGAGGCAGTTACTTCAACTAAATGTGTAACATTGAAATTGTGTTCATTTGCACTCTGTGCAATGGTTATGCTTATGAAAATATCTGGCAGCTTTGTGCAATGAATTAATGTTATAAGGAATTATCTATTTTGTCATAGTATTTAAGTCATAATGTCATTTCAGAATTCAGTTCAGTAGGATTTTTTTTTCTTTAAAAATGTATAAACTGGGTAGTTTCAATTGGTAAAAAAATGTAATTGTGATTTAATACTGCATAGTGTTTTGGGTATTTTTTTTATATGCAAAGGTCTTATGAGCCAATAAAACTATTTCAAAGTACTCTGGCATCTTTCATCTTTCCCACCTGCAATGGCGGTGTCGGCATCTGCCACCATTGCGTTTTCGTAGGTAGGTAGATACTATGGAGGAAAAAGCAACGTGAGCGATAAGATTGGAGAGCTCCTTACAGAAAAGTCAGTGCACACTTTCTGCAAATTCACTTTAAGTTTTTGAAGGGCCAAATATTCATGGTTTAAAATGGCCTAAAAGACTCCAGTTTTCCTGGCCCATTTCTCCTAGTTTCTTCTCGCAGCCACGTATTTCGAAATAGAAATTCCACTTTACTTTGCTAATGTTAGATGTCCTTGCCCTCGGCTTAGTGTTGCACCTACAGCTAATTCTTGTCAACTCCTTACTCGCTGTTTTGTACACATTCCCTCGAGGACAGTCCCTCCGCTGAGCGGGTCACTTCTTTTTCCTCCTTGGTGTGATCCCTCCTGGGGATCCCCTTGCCACATCTGGAATAGCTGCCAGCTGCCATCCTGGGGCTTCCTCTGCCTTCCTCCTGAGAATTCTTGGTTTTTGAGTGAGATATCCTTCTTACAAGTTTATTCCTCTATTTTGGTGCAGTGCGTCTAGTTTCATCAGCCTAGAGACAACGCGTGTTGAGAGGCTCCCCGGTGCTGGACTGGCCTCACTTAGTGCTCCCTTGTCATCCCGAGACTCGTTAGCGCTCTGAGTGTTTCCTTTCTCCTACCCACATCTTGTTGCCTTCAGATCCCAGGATCCTGTGCTTTTTCCTTCTTGCTTGGGTGGCACACAATTGTTTTGTAACTTTGTGGAGGAAGACTGCTTGGGAGGGAAATTTTTTTTCAACCCAGAGAAGTAGAAAATGCTTTTATTCTATGTTCAGGTTCATCTGATAGTTTGGGGATAAATTATAGGTCAAATTATTTATCCACTGTCTTCCTCTTTCTCATGTTGCTGTCTCAAGGACATTCTGATTCCTGATGTTTTGTAACTTCGCAGGCTTTTAGAAGTGTCTTTGTTTCTGGTGTCTTGGAAGTGTGCAGTGGTTTTCCTGGGCACGTGGTGGACACTCAGTCTACAAAGTCCTGTCTTTGGGGTCTGGGCACATTTCCTTTTTTATTCATTCAATAGCTACTGAGTGCCTGCTCATGCCAAGCACTCGTTGATGTTGGAAACATTGATGAACAAGAGAAAAAAAAATCCTGCATTCACGAAACAGTATTAATGATAGCGTGTCAGAAGTACTATGTTAAGAAGAAAGTAATGAATCAAGGAAAGGAGATAGAAAGGATGGGGAGATGTGGTCAGTTTTAGAGTAGCTAGGGTAGGTTTCAGAGAAGGTTGTATTTGAGTCAGGGATTTAAGGAGGTGGGTGTGCCATTCAGATGTCTGGAAAAAGATCCTTCCAGACGGAATGAGCTCAAAGGCCTTCAGGGAAGAAGGTGTTGGCAATAAGCAGTTAGGAGGCCAGGATGACTGCATTGGAAGAGTAGATGGCAAGGTCATGTGGGGTCTTTTTGGTCACAGTAAGGACTTTGGCTTTCACTAAAGGTTTCCACCAAGGTGTCATGATCAAACTTAAATTTTATAAGGGCCCTTCTGCTGCAGTGTAGAGGCCAGAAGGTAGAGAGGCAGGGGAATAATGGGAGAAATCAGAATTTGCAGTAGTTGAGGGGAGGTGGTAGTAGGTCAGACCAGGGTGGTGGTAGTGGAGACCATGAGAAGTGGTTTGAAGTGGGTGACAGGTCCTTCTCCTAAGATACACCCGCGGCTGGGGAGCCAGAGCCTTTTTCTCGTCTCCTACTGGGCCATCATGGTGCGGACTAAAGCAGACAATGTCTCGGGCACCTACAGAAAAGTGGTGGTTTCTCGAGCCCCCAGAAAGATCCTTGGTTCCTCTTCCTCTGCCACTCATTCTACGCCGATTTCGTCAAGGAAAGCTGAAAATAAGTATGCAGGAGGGAATCCAGTTTGTGTACGCCCAACTCCCAAGTGGCAAAAAGGAATTGGAGAATTCTTTAGGCTGTCCCATAAAGATTCTGATAAAGAGAATCAGATTCCTGAAGAGGCAGGAAGCAGTGGTTTAGGAAAAGCAAAGAGAAGAGCA
>PVLC010008967.1:0-56006 GCA_004027655.1 Graphiurus murinus
AAAAAAAAAAAAAAAAAAAAAAAAAAAAGAGAGGTAGTAAGAACGTGCTAATCTGAAATTTACATACACATATATGTATATATTTATATATGTACATGTATGCACATGCATACATCTTCATATACGTATTTACATATGTATAAGTAATGTATGTGTGTGTATATTTATAATGTATATATTTTAGTATGTAAGTATATAATTGATACCCAGTACAATTGTTTCAGTGTTAAGCCCATAAAAGATATTCTGGTGGAGGAATAGTTATCATTAGCAGGAAAGGGAAAGGCCATATAAATTCTCTACAGGTGGCTGGGCATGGTGGCACATGCCTGAAGTCCTAGTACTTGGGAGGCTGAGACAGGAGGATTACAGGTTGAAAGGCAGCTTCAGCAACTTAGGTCCTCAACAACTTAGTAAGACTCTGTTTCCATATAAAAAATAAAAAGGACTGGGAGTATAGTTCAGAGGTAAAGAGCCCTTGGTTTCAATCCCCAGTGCCACGCATGCACACACAAAATCCTCTACAGATGATGTAACTCTGATGTGTTGGTACCATGTAACTCTTGATCTTGGATTCAGTCTTCAGGTAAACATAGGATGAAGCCCAGTTTATCTCAACGAGTGAAATGGGTCTCAAAGTAAAAATTATCCTCAGCTGTTGAAGAACAGACAAAGTGATTTTCTTACACATCTCAGCGTGTGGCTGGAAGTCTGCACTCAGTAACTTGTTATCCCGGAAACTGCTTCTGTGTCTTTCACTGTCAGCCGAGCACTGGGTCTCCTCTGTATATGCTTCAAGTGTTCTTATATGGAGAGGAAGAGATTCTTAAAAATATATTTTGGAAGAAGAGACCTTAAGCTCTTATTTTGGAGATAAGGGTCACTTTATAAGTAGGAACCAAATTGAGCTTGAAGCCAGGCTTGGGGGCCCACACCTGTAATCCCAGTACTTAGGAGGCTGAGAAGGGAGGATTGAAGGCTCGAGACCAGCCTCAGCAACTTAGCAAGGCTCTTGGCAACTTGTTTCAAAATAAAAAGATAAAATAGGGCTGGGGTTGTAGTTCAGAGGTAGAATGCCCCTGGGATTAACCCCTAGTAATAAAAACCACCAACCAACCAACCAAACAAACGAAAATAAACACTAAACAAACTGAATATGGGCGCCCCCATGGGCAGAGGCATGAATGTAAACCCCAATACTCAGCCTGCAGAGAATTCAGGGGGTGCCCAGGTTCAATGTCAAGTGGGTCTTGGAGGCCTTCTGCATGCTCACACCCCCCCTTCTTTTGGGGAACACCATGTCCTTGTCTTTGGTTCTTCCTAGCTTCAAGATGCTCCAGGGAGCTAAACAAGGCAGCCAAGATGTCCGTCAACAGATGAGTGGATTACAGAACTGTGGGATATGTACACGATGGGATTTTACTCAGCCATAAAGAAGAACAAATTCATGTCATATGCAGAGAAATGGATGGAATTGGAAAACATTACGTTAAGTGAGACTAGTTAGTCACAAAAAGTAAAAACTCATATGCTCTCCCTAATATGCAGAAGCTAGGGAGGAAGTGGGACATGAGAGGGACTCCAGATGAAGAAGGAGAATCCTTAGGTGAGCAAAGAAGGTGACTTAACGGAAGGTGATGGGGGGAGGAGAGGGAAACTCCCTAATGCACATGATGTACTTTCACAAACATATCAAAGTCAATCACTAAACTGAACTTGAGAAGGAGGGAGGGCGAGGGAGTGGGGCAGGAATTGGGGAAGGGTTAAATGAGAAATGTGTGCATGTATGCCTCTACCAGCTTTTACCTAACAAAGATGTAGGATTACAAAGCACCAATAATAGTAATAATAATAATAATAATAATAATAATAATAATAACAACAACAACAACAACAATAATAAAGGCAGACAGATCATTGATTCTGAATATGTCACTTCAGAAAGGGTTGAGCTGAAGATCTACAGCCCACAGTTGTCATAGAGGAGGGACTTTCTGATGGAGCGATGACAATTTCCTGAATGCTCAGTACTTGGCTTTTCAAAGGATCACTGTCGAGTATGGGTTTTCCGTCGGGACGCCTCTTTGGGGGTGTTTCAGCATGCAATTAGCGCCCAAGTCCTCTGCGGGAGGGAGTCCGCATGGCTCCCCACTGGGCCTGATAACTCTCTGAGCCTCCCTGGGGTGCGGTACCCATGCCAAGAAGGAGCCGCGGCAATTAAAGAAGGTTTTCTGCCTGAGCTCGACGGGGATATTTATCTTCAAGCTAATGTTCCAGTTGGGGGTTCCTCTTGCCAAGCTTCCGAACAACGGGGCCTCCTATTCCTTTGCGGCCTTCTAATGGAGTGAGAAGAGGGTTCCAAAAAAGAAAAAAAGAAAAAAAAAAGCTTCCTTCTGGTGGAGAGGAGAGAGGATTAGTCGAGTGTCCATTGGATTCAGTAGGTCAGCCTCATTTCAAAGGTATCTTGTTGACCTATCGTAGGTCCTTCGGAGACTGCCACCTAGAAGCGGCACGGGGCCTCTTGTCCCCAAGGGCTGGACACGAGGAGCTTTGACGAACTGTTCCCATTTATGGGCTGAGCAACCACATCAGTCATTGATTCACAGGCACAAGGTCTAAATTGCAGAACCAATTAACAGCACTAATAGCCCCTGCCTGAATTAATCTCTGAGACAAAAGGGCGGAGAAGAGAAAGTGCTATTAGCAAATCAAGCTGTACCATCCCTGCTCTATGGCGGGGATCTGGGTGTCTGTATGCCGCTATTGTGTGCCGACTGCAATTACAGCCCTCATTTAAAAATGATTAAGTGGTTATAATTATTTTTCAATTAAAACTTATATCTTCCATTTATGCAACATCGCAGACTTCAATTAAACTTCTTTTTAAGAGTGCCGCTGGACCAAAAGGTTCTCCCGTTTCCTCTGTTACCAGGAAACCCTAAACTCAATCCAGATGGAAGTTTGATTTGCAGCTGTCAGAGTTAATCCCATCAAATTTGTGCATTGCCAGGAAAGTTAGCGAGCAGTGAAGTTTGCAAGAGCCTGTTGGCACTCACCACCAAAACTTATATCTTCCATTTATGCAACATCGCAGACTTCAATTAAACTTCTTTTTAAGAGCGCCGCTGGACCAAAAGGTTCTCCCGTTTCTTCTGTTACCAGGAAACCCTAAACTCAACCCAGATAGAAGTTTGATTTGCAGCCGTAAGAGTTAATCCCATTAAATTTGTGCATTGCCAGGAAAGTTAGCGAGCAGTGAAGTTCGCAAGGGCCTGTTGGCACTCACCACCAGCACCGTCATCATGGGTTGGGAGAGAGAGACCATCGCAGGCTTTTCTTTGGGAGGCTGGAGAAATTCTTGCCCACTGAGGAGAGAGAGTGGGAACTACCTTCCGCTACCACTGGAGGAGGTGGTATGCTGCAGGAGCTGCCACCTAAGGCTCAAAATTTCGAGCAGGACTCTCAGCTATCCTCCTGCGGAACTGATGAGTTGGTACAAGGAAAATGTAAAGTTCGGAGCAATTTAACTAAAGACTAGAGCAGTTTCAGGGGTTCTCGCTGTGAGGGAGAACCTTGGTTGTCAACTTGACTAGATTGAGAGATACCGAGATAGTTGGCAAGGCACACTTCTGGGTGAGTCTGTGTCGCAGGTGTGCCCAGGAACACTTGGCATGTGGGTGAGTGAGTTGAGAGAGAAAGACCCGCCCTGAGTGTGGACAGCGCTGTCCAATAGGCTGGAGGCCCAGATGGAACGACAACAAAAATAGGCAGAAGGGAAAGCCAGGATGGTCCCGCAGGCTGGATTCTTCCAGAGTGGGTGCAGTTTACTTTTCTGCTGTTGCTGCCTGCGGACATTAGACTCCAGAGTCTTCAAGCCTTGGTCTGTAGACTCGCACCATCATCTGGCCAGTGGGCTCGCCGCCTTCAGCCTCAGACTGGGGCTGCAACACTGGTTCTTGTTCTGAAGCGTCCAGCTTCTTAGAAAAGCTACTGGTTTTCCTGGCTCTCCAGCCTGCAGACAGCACTGCGGGACTATACAGCCTCATACTGCATCACATAACCCTCCAGTTATGATTAGAGGTAGAATGCCCTGTGAAGCGCTCCTGTGTCGATATTCAAGGTTAAGGTAATTAAGTCTGGAATCTCATCAGTAGGTAAATCCATTGTTAAATCCATTGTAATGGATTGACTGGACGGAGGTAGCTTAGACAGGTAGGATGAGCCTGAGAAGGTGGGTCTTAGGCGCGTTGCCTTAGGGTCTGTGCTTTGACTTCTTTTTTTTTTTTTTTTTTTCGGTACTGGGGATTGAACTCAGGGGCGTTCTACCTCAGAGCTATACCCCCAGCCCTATTTTTTATTCTTTATTTTGAAACCGAGTCTCACTGAGTTGCGGAGTGCCTCACTAGGTAGCTGAGGCTGGCCGAGAACCGGGATCCTCCAGTCTCAGACTCCCGAATGCTGGGATTACAAGCGTGCGCCACCACGCCCAGCTTGTGCTTTGACTTCGAATCCCTCTGCTTGCTGGCTCTTGTTTCTGGCCTCCCTGGTGTGAGAGCACATCCCCTGCCTTGCTCTCCTTCTCTCTCTCTTCCTCCTGCCGCCATTGCCTGGGCTCCACAGATGTAACCCAGCCTAACATGGACTGAAACTCTGAGCTCTAAAAAACAGAAACAAAACACATGAGCAAATAAGCCTTCTGAGTTGTGTGGTGAGTTGTCTTGGGTTATAGCAGGGAAATGTTGATGGAGACACATCCTGTCAGGTATTCTAGAATATACATTCTATTGGTTCTGTTCCTCTGGAGAACCCTAACAGGCCCTCTGATAACTCGTCTTTAGTCTTGTTTCTTGAGGAGGAGGGAAAGAAATTGTTAGGAATTATGCATAAACCAAGGCTTCTTTTATCTTGCCGCTGCCCCATCATGGGCACATTTCGGGGCGTGTGTATAAAGGTAGAGGAAAGGGTTGGGAGTGTCTGGGGTCCAGAGGAGCCCAATCAGGACTGTTTGTAGAGCCCTGCTCACCAATTTTCATGGGAACCAGAGTACTGAGAAGCAATACCTGTGTTCAGAGAAGCAGTGGAAGATGTTAATTGTCATCCTATTACTGGCTAACCCTTTCCACTGGTTATTCTGAATTCATCATCCAAGTTTGGTTCTGTGCTGCAGAAGGCAAAGATGCCGCAGGTGATAAATTTTAAGACTCACACCATTAAAAGAAATCAGTTACACAAGGTATGGTGGTACACACCTGTAATCCCTGTACTTGGTAGACGAGACTGGAGGATGGCAGGTTTGAGGTCAGCCTCAGCAATTTAGTGAGACTTGTTTCCAAATAAGAAATAAAAAGGACTGGGGGTGTAGCACAGAGGCAGAATGCTCCTGGGTTCAATCCCCTGTAACACACACATACACACACACACACACAAAAAAAAAAAAAAGAAAAAAAAGAAAAGAAAAAAGAAAAAAGAAAGGAAAAATAAAGAAGAAAAGCTTTCATTCTTTAGCAACAAACTCCTGTTTTGTCTTACCTAATTATGGCACCCATGAGGAAGATTATATCTAAAGAATTGGAGGCAGTGGCAGTATTGAATCTACAGCTTGTGCCAGGGATCAGATCTGGGCAGAGAAACTCACCAACCCTGTGGCTCTTTCCTGCAAGGAAGAGACGTATGACTGTGATATATTTTCCCCATTTAGAAAACAAAATATATTATTTAACATTGTTTGTGCCTCCAAAGTACCTTTAATTGTTATGCTTATGCAATATACGTTAATTGCAGAAGAACAGAAGATTTGTGAAATAAACCAAAGCAAACAAAACAGAACAAATTAAAGCAAATCACCTATAAGGATTGTTAAAGATTTCATATAATACCCTTTAGCACTGAAAAGGCTTTTCTAATTAAAGTCAGTTACCCTTGGTATCGTATTGGCCCACGGCTACAGAGGAGCAGTAGGTTGTGTCTTCTCTTCTGTGGGTTGCCAACAGAGTCAGGGCAAAGGGGATAGGACTGAGATTTTTTTTTTTTATCTTGACTTGACTTTTCTTTTTTTTTCTTGGAGGTACTGTGGATTAAACCCAGGGCCTCATGCATGGTAGGCAAGCATTCTACCACTGAGCTACACCGCTAGCCCTTATCTTGACAATTTTATCACATAAATATATGTTAAAATATTCAGCTACCCATAATTTCATATTCATTATATAACATATATATATTTTTTGAATGGAGCTGTCTGTCCCCAGGGTAAAGAACCTATGAGGACTTCTGGATTCACCGGAGTACCACTCTGTCTTAGTTACAATGACTTTACAGAAAGTCTGGTGTCTAACGGGCAGGGACCTCCCTCCCCTGCCTTCTCCTGGGGTCCCGTTCCCTCCCTGCCCAGGCACCCATCCCTCTTCTCCTCAACAGTCACTGACATCCTTGGCTCTTTGCTATTCCCTGTGAATTTAAGGATGAGCTTATTACATTCCATAAATAAGACCTCTGTTGGGATATTGATTGGACATTGATTGGGATTACATTAAATTTATAGGTTACTTTGGGGAAGACCTGACATCTTTATGATGTTAAGTCTTCCTTTCTATGAAAGTGGAATCTCTTCTCTATTTATTCAGACATCTTTCATGTACTTCAAAAATATTTCGTGATTTTTCCCATAAAGTATATCTACTTATTCCAAGGATCCTTATAGATATTCGTATTTTGATATTGTGAATGGTATGTTTTCTTCTTTTCTTTTTTTTTTTTTGCGGTACTGGGGATTGAACTCAGGGACATTCTACCTCCAAGCTATACCCCCAGCCCTGTTTTTTATTCTTTATTTTGAAACCGAGTCTCACTAAGTTGCAGAGTGCCTCACTAGGTAGCTGAGGCTGGCCGTGAACCCGGATCCTCCGGTCTCAGCCTCCCGAATGCTGGGATTACAAGCGTACACCACCACGCCTGGTTTGGTATGTTTTCTCATTATCTTTTCTAATCAATTATTCCTGTATAGAATTTCCATTGGTTTTTGTGTGTAAATTTCATCTCTAGTGAACTTGCTGAAGTTTTGCTGTGCTGTGGATCAAATGCAGGACCTTGGGCAGGCTACCTGCTCTACCACTAAGCCACACCCCTCGTCCTGCTGTATTAGAATTGAACTGCTCATGTCCAATACATGGTGTTTACAAACACTGATGTGGGTATTTTTGCCTTGTTCGAAAAGAGACAACCTCTAATGCTTCGCTATTGAGTATATTCGTTTTAGGTTTTGATAAATTCCTTAAGTCAGGTTGAAGAATTTATTTTTGTTTCTACTTGCTAAATGTTATTTTTAATCCTGAAAAGGTCGAACATCACCAAATCTCCTTCTGTGTTTCTAGAGCCGATCATGTAGTTTTTCTCACTTATTCTAGTACTGTGGTATATTGTAGAGATCTCCTTGCCTTCCTGAGATATGCCCTATCCTGTCATGATGGCTAGTGAATTCAATTTGATGGTATTTTACCCCAGAGTTTTTCATCTAGTTTTACAGAGATCGATCTATGATTCTCTCCCTCTCACCTGCCTTCTTTCTTTCTCTTACTTTAGTATGGAGAATATACTTACACCCCTCCATGAGTTAATTTCTGTCTTTTCCCATTCTTTGAAATGGTTCACATTTATTTAGATTCCAGACAGATTGTTTACTTAGTACCTCCTTGTTGAGTGCTGCCTGTGAGCTGGGCCCTCTCCTAGGCACTAAGGATGTAGTGCTGGACGAGCTCAACATAATCCCTAACATTTTGACACAACTCTCCCAGCTCTGTGTCTTTGGCAGTAGATTTCCAATTCAATTTCTCTCATGGTTTTTGGTTTATTCAGATTTTCTCTTTTTATTTTTTCCTTTTTGTGGTACTGGGGATTGAACCCAGGGGCATTCTACCTCTGAGCTACACCCTCAGGCCATTTTATTTTTCATTTTGAAACAGAGTCTTACTTGTTAAGTTGCTGAGTCTGGTCTTGAACCTGTGATCTTTCTGTCTTTTCCTTTAATTTGCCCTTTTTTTTTTTTCTTTTTAAACTTTACCTAGAAACTTTTCTAATATATCCATTTACCAATATATTGAGGTTAAATTTTTTCTGGCATTAAATTATAATTTTTACTTTTCATTATAGATAGAGCTTTGGCTTCCCTCCCCATAACTTTGCTTACTCATTTTTGCTCAATCTGGTTAAAGATTTCTCTACTTGATCATTACTAAACTAACCATAGTCATTTTTGCAGGGAATCATCTTTTAGTTCTTAATTTTTTCCTTCACTTTAACTTGTCTTCCCATTTCTTTTATTAAAAAAAATGTGTTTCTAGCTTCTTGAAATGACTACATAACTAATTTATTTCCAACTTGCCCATTAAAAAGTATTTCTCTAACTATCATTCCCACTGAAAGAAACTAGCTAGTCTTGAAGAATGGCCTAGTCCAGATCTGGAGCAGAAAATACACAAAACGAGACTGGAACATCTGTCACAATAGATAACAAAGAAGCTATCAAAGACTACGGGGTCCTAACAATAGGACTCTGATGCCTAATTAAAGGGGTTCATTCCCACTGGCCAAAGACGGGACAATATGACCATCAAAAAGGATAATATCTGCAGAGGATTGAAATCCATTATGTATATTAAAACCTGTGAGCTCACAATGATGCTAAAAATATCCCTCATGGTAATGTTTGATGTTAGGATATTAACTCATTATTCTAAAAACCCTTTAAAAAAAAAGAGAGGGAATGTCAGTATTTATCCTGTTTTTCCTATACAAAATATACTTCAGGGAAACTAAGTAGTAGAGGGAAGGCTCTTTTCGAAATAATTTTAGTTAAGTAAAAAAAAGAATGATATAAGCCGGGCATGGTGGCGCACGCTTGTAATCCCAGCATTTGGGAGGCTGAGACCGGAGGATCCGGTTTCGCGGCCAGACTCAGCTACTTAGTGAGGCACTCCGCAACTTAGTGAGACCCTGTTTCAAAATAAAGAATATTTAGAGTCGGGTGTGGTGGCTCACACTCCTGTAATCCAAATACGTAGAAGGCTGAGACAGAAGGATCATAGGTTCGAGATCAGCCTCAGCAACTTGGCGAGACTCTGTTTCCACCCCCAGCCCTATTTTATTGTTTATTTTCTGAGGACCTCTTTAAGTTGTTGAGGCTGTCCTTGCGATCCTTCTGTCTCAGGCTCCCAAGTACCTGGATTACGGGCATGTGATGCTAAGCTCAGGTAGGGAATTACTGTTACTTGTTTTAGTTGTGATGGAAGAATTGTGTGGTTACAAAAGGGATGTGTAACTTTTAGAGATATACACCAAAATATTTATGGGTGAGATGTATACTTTTTTTCTAAAATAATCCAAGATAGTCAAGTGTTGATAAATGGTTGAAGCTGGACGATGGCTAGAGGTTTATTGTACTCTCCTCTCAATTTTTGTACACATTTGAGTTTTCCTAGAATTAAAAAGAATGCATTTAAAGCTTTCAACTAACCCCTCAGTAGTAATTCAGCTTCATCCTACAAGTTTTCGAGGTGGTATTTTCACGGTTGTTCTGTCCTAAATATTTTTCATTTTCTATTGAGTTCTTCTTTAAACAGTAAATTGTTCACTGATGTGCTTTATCATACAACTATGTACCTCAATATTACATATATTATATGTTATCAGCTTATGGTTAGTAAAACCAATTTCTGATTGGTGTTATATCAAGAAATGTTGTTTGCATTGTATTGATCTGATCATTTGAAATCATTTGTGACTTCTTTTGTGGCCTAATATAGGGTCAAGGTCAACCTTTATTGAATACTTAAAAAAACAAGTGTCACATTTGAATTTGTAAAGAGAATACGCTATTTATTTTGTGGGTTCGGATTCCCTTCCATCTCTCTTCGATCTGCTTAGTAATGGCGTGGCTCTTTATTCTTATAATTTCTACTTGCTGCATCCGTTGATGGGGCTGTGTTGACATTTCTGGCTGTGATTAGGGATTCTTTAATTTTCTTTGTGATTTTATAACGTTTTAGTTTGCACATTGAGCCCAGGGGCTTAGTTTTGACTTTATGTTTTTGAGCCTGTTCTGGTTGTTTATGTAGCATACCTGTGTGGCACAACACAACAATCATTTTATAAAGACACACACACACACACACACACACACACACACACACACACATTTAGTACTGGGGATTGAACCCAGGGGCGTTCTACCTTTGAGCTACATCCCCAGATATTTTTATTTGTTTTTAAACAGGATCTCACTAGGTTTCTGAGAGCCTCACTATATTGCTGAGGCTGTCTTCGAACCTGGGATCCTCCTGTCACAGCCTCCCAAGTACTGGGATTACAGGCATGTACCACCATGCCCAGCTTTTATTTTTATTTTGAAACAGGGTCACACTAAGTTGCTGAAGTTGTCCTTGAACCTGTGATCCTCCTGTCTCAGCCTCCCAAGTACTGCGATTACATGTGCCCGCCACCACATCCGGCTTGATTAGTATTTATTGATTGTCTACGCTTGCCAGGCACTGTACACACAATCTCTCATCCAGCACTAACAAATCTAGGTAAGCGGTGCCTACTTACTACACTTTACAGCTGGAACACACACACACACACACACACACACACACACACACACACACACACACACACACAAAGAGATGGAATAAACTGCCCCAAATTGCACAGTTAGAAGCCGAAGGGAAGACAGCCCCGTTCCGTGGCCCACTCGCATCACAGGGTCCTGCCTGGCTCCAGCTGGGAGCGTGTGGGGTCCTACAAAGAGTGGGGCGAGTCCCCTTAGCTGTTCGGAGGTGAGGGTCACGAGTGTGCCGATTTTGCAGGGTTGTCATGTGAAGGCGTAGGAAATGCTCAGAACTGTGCCAGGCACACAGCCTAGAGCCCTTGAAGTATCAGCTGCCGACGTTCCTTCTCTGGAACGAGCCATCGGGCATACACAACCGTGTGGATTCCTTTGCCCACTCGGTAAACTTGACCTTGAGCCTCCTAAATATCTGGATAGTGGGGAGGGTGATGGAAGAGGAGGTACCATGAGGAGGAGTTGCAACTGTATGAGAGCAGATTCCAAATCTTGACTCAGGCTAAGATGTACCAGAGAAGATTTGGAAACCTCAGGAAGAACACAGAGTCAACCTACCAATCTGGCTTATTTTCATGTCACTAAGGTTAGAGTGTTTCAGCAGTTTTAAGATCTGTTTATTCGAGGATTCCAGTTAGGCAAATATTTGTCTAATGCCTTCTATTTTATTAGTTTTTCCTTCCTGTGATATTCGAACAGTACATGAAAAAGAAAGCTTGCCTGTCACACAGTTGAGAGACTAGAGGACTCCAAGTCCTAGGAAAGACTCAGGCCATGGTGACTTTCTTGGAGGAAGCAAATCATCTTGTAACCACTGGAGGGCAGTAGCGACTCACTGATACCGTAGGACCGGCCCCTCCCTCCCCCAAAAGGGAGCATTGGAGATGCTAGAACCAGCACTCACTTAACAGACGAGGAAGCCGAGTCTCAGGTGGGGATGTTGTTTTCTCAAGGCCACACTAGGGATGGACTGCAGAGCCCAACTCAAGTTGGTGACTTACGATCAATAATTTAAAATGCCACTGTAAAGCTGGGCATGGTAGAAAGCACCTGTAATCCCAGTACTTGGAGTGCTGAGACAGGAGGATTGCCAGTTCAAAGACAGCCTCAGCAACTTAGCAAGACCCTGTTCCAAAATGAAAAACAACAAAACAACAACAATAATAAAAGGTTGGGCATGTAGCTCAGAGGTAGAATGCTCTATGTTCAATACACACACACACACACACACACACACACACACACACACACACTCCCACTGTAATGCAGAAAATCAAGGCTCTTTAGGAGTTACAACTTGAAGAATTACACTAGATAAAAGAGAATTAGGTCACTGACAAAAGAAAAGTGATAAGGCTAAATGTGTTTCCTACTCTCATGTATGCCCCCAAAGGACATCCTGGAACTTCCTCCACAGGTGAAGAAAATTGTAGTGATATAGAAGGAGCTTTCACCAGAGCATCATCAGAAAGCCAAGGCACTGTCAGGGAAAGGCAGATACTGGAGAGGAGAAGGTAGGGAGTCAGGCATCTTGGTGCTTACAGGGCATTGTTGCCTAGAATGAACAGGGATGAAGGTATTAACACCTATGTCCCAGGCAGGCATCACTGGACAGTCAGGCAAGGTTTGAATTAAGGCCCTGGCCAAGATACTGAGGACCTGAGGATTATAGCGAGAATCTTATTTTAACTAGAGATTCAAAACAGTCTTTCTATACCATGGATTAATCTTTTTCAAAATGGACAACTGTTACCTGTGAACAGTCTACAGCAGGCGAATACTTAATCAGGATTCATCCCCATAAATTAGGATTAGGTTTGGCTATTGAAAAACAGAGACCCCAAATAATAATAACACAAATAAGACAGAATTGACTTGTTTCTCTCGAGATTCCAGGGATGGTACCCAGCTCTGCTTCACGAAGTCTTCAGAGCATGTCTGAGCATGTCTACACTGTTGGTCACATATGTGGTCTTGGTTACCATGATCACCTCGTGTTCCACGAGGGCTGCAGCAGGACGCTGGCATCTTGTCTGCATTCGGGATGGGAGTGAGGAATGGATAAGCAAAAAGGGCAAAGGTAAGAACAGCTGTCTGTTAAGGAACATTGTGTTCCTGGAAAGGCTAAATGGAACTTGTGCCCACCTTCTGTTGACAAGAACTTGGCTGCACAGATACCAGTCTTGCAAGGGAGGCTGGCAAACATACTGTTTATTCTGAGCACCCGTTCTGCTCAAGTAAAAATTATGATTTTATTATTATAAAAAAAAGGGAAATGATTTTTATGTGGTAGTCAGGGACATGCACCACCACCTAGATTCTCCCTCAGATTCTACCAAGATTCTGCCAAGCTGTGTTGGGGGGTGTGGGTAGCAGGTGAGTTTCAGCCTTCAGCCACTTCAGGATGGGCTTTAGCTGCAAAGACTGGAGGTTGTACCTTCCCTAACAGCCTGCACCTGATGACTTAGCAAGGTAGGAGAAAAAGGCTCAATCTTTTCAGCCCTTTGCAGCAATATGTTAATCAGGCTGGCTGTGTCAGTCAGCATTCTCCCTGCTGTGACCCAATAAGCCTGACCACACAGACTTGGAGGAAGGAAGATTCATGTGCTCACAGTTTGGGAGATTTCATGGGTTCAGTCCATGTGAGGCTGGGTCTGCATAGCTCAGAGCATGGCAGTGGGAAGCAGAGAGAGGGAGAGAGCGAGGGCTCTGCTCTCACATCACGGCAGCCAGAAGCAAGACAAGCAAGGGGATTCAAAGACACAGGCGCAATCCCCATGGTCACACCTCCTCCAGACACACCCCGCCTGCCTAGGCTACCACCCAGTAAATCCACTGAAGCCCTCATGACTCAGTTACATCCACTCTGAACATTAATACATGGCCTCTCCAGGGGACATGCTCTATCTCACGATAGTGCTGGCATCACAAATGAATCCTGCGTTTGCTCCAGGCTTCTCTTAACTCTCTTTCCCACTGTCGTGATATGATTGGAAGAGATCTGGCCCACTGGGGAGTCTGTGGAACCTCACAGTGGTCTCTTACCCCACTGACGTAGTGCTGATCAGGCCGGAGAGCAAGATGGAGGGTCTGGTAGACACATGCGCTCTAGAAGTGGGAGATTCAAAGACTTGAATACCTGCACGATATTTAGGAGTCTAGCGATCAGCATGGGGGCACTTTTACATTCCATGCAAATTAAAAAGGTTATTGTATCCTCTCTTTTCTTTCTTTCTTTTTTTTTTTTTTTTTGCGGTACTGGGGATTGAACTCAGGGGCATTCTACCTCCGAGCTATACCCCCAGCCCTATTTTGTATTCTTTATTTTGAAACAGAGTCTCACTAAGTTGTGGAGGGCCTCACTAGGTAGCTGAGGCTGGCCGCGAACCCAGATCCTCCGGTCTCAGCCTCCCAAGTACTGGGATTACAAGTGTGCACCACCACGCCCGGTTTTGCATCCTCTATTTCTTACCAAAAAGAAACACAATACTTGGTGGACTTATTCAGGTTTCAGAGGCAGGATATTTCACATCTAGAGGTGTTTATTTGGCATATGCAGAGTGATGTAAGAGGCTTCTAGGTGGAGCCCTGAGCTGAAAATGGCTCTGCACGTTGGTCCCTACAAGCTGACAGACCCTACAATGTTAGAGATATCAGTGGTAGAAAAAGAAGCTGTGTAGGGTTTGCAACAAGCCTCAATGGAAGAATCACAACACAGTCCCCAGATTTCTGGAACAAGGACATGCAGAAAATTGTAGAAATGCAGAAATTTTTCTCTGCAGCAGAAAGTGATATGCCTTTCAAAAAGCAACTTCTGTTGTGCTGCTGCTGGGCTCGCCTGACCATGGGCCACCATCTGACCACATGGCTAGAGGTGCCCATTGTGAGCTGGGTCCTGTCAGACCCACCAAGCCATAGATGGGGTGGGGGTGGGGTCCTCGCCATGATCCACTGCAACATGGAGCTGGTGCCTCTGGGGTCACGAATGAGCAGGGCTGGAGGATGTAAGCACAGGGCATGAGCAGGTACTCCAGAACCCTAGCAACACCGTGTATCAGAGCTGTGCTCTGTATGGGGAATAGTGTATAACCAACCAGCTAGAGCAACCTGGTTTATGTATGGGTTGGTTTTATTTGTGGTCACAGACTAAAAACAGATAGCGGGTACATTTTAAACTCACTTGGGAGTGGCCTTGAGATCAAGTAGTGGGAGAATATTTTCCCTGTGGATGTAGTTTTGAGTGGTAGACTTGGATATCTATTTTTTTTTTTTTTTTTTTGCTGTACTGGGGATGGAACCCGGGGGAATTTTACCTCTGAGCTATAGCCCCAGCCCTATTTTTTTATTCTTTATTTTGAAACAGGGTCTCACTAAGTTGCGGAGGGCCTCACTAAGCAGCTGAGGCTGGCCGTGAACCCGGATCCTCCGGTCTCAGCCTCCCAAGTACTGGGATTACAAGTGTGCGCCACCATGCCCAGCTGGATATCTACTTTTCATATAAAGAGAAGTGTCCAAGGTTAGACAACCGCTCCTGGGCAGTGGTGAATGACCTGACCGGCAGATGAAGGTTTTGGAAGGAAAATATTGAAAGGACGAGGACATCCTGAGTACAGTCATATGAAGGGACACAGGGAGGTGGGAAACATGAGAAGATAATTGTATGACATCAGACACCAGAGGGACTAAAATGACCCAGAGGCATAGAGAGGCACCAAATGACCCAGGTAGACAAAATGGCCTGGCCGTTGACATCAACTCTGTCTTCAGTCAACTTCATAATGAGCATGTGAATGAAGTGGTCATTGGGGCCGAAGTGGAGACTACCCATTGGCTCAACAGCATGGATCCCCATTTACTGGGGCTGACCTGGATACCTACAAGATAATGCCAACCTGCCACCAATGGACGCTGAGGCTGAGAGCTTGACGTGACACCGTTCTTTGAGGACACCAACCCACTTGAAGGCAAGTCGAGGACATTAGATTCCTTTCTTCCTGGAAGAGCCAGAGGTTGGTTCTCAACTCTTCTGTGTAGAAGTTTGCCTTTCCTGTCTGTAGGATGACGTCAAGCTGCACCATTGCCTGAGGGGTTACGAATTTCGTTTCACTGACTCAGGCCCTGCATGACACTGTGTCACACCAGAGGACACATTTGCTAGCAAATAAGGTGCATGACCCTGCCATACTCTGATCACGACACATATCACGCCATCTGAACGCTGCTGGCTTGGAAGAGCACTGGACCGTGCTGCACAAGTATTGACTTGCTTCCTGTCCAGCTCAGATGCAATGCTTTTTGAAGATGGGGTGCCATCCTCAGGGCACAGTGTGTGTGCATTGAATAAATTTTAGGGTTCTATGTCCTCTGGAGGAAGAACAGATGGGTCTAGAAATAAAGAAGTTGAAGCAAAAATGACCTCACTTACCGTCACTCCCAAGGATGCACGGGGGGGGGGGGGGACTTTGTGATTCATGGCCTTGAAAGTCTGGACTCTGTAAGGTTAGAAATCCCGGTTTCCAAAGGATCCACTGCAACCAGAGGGCATAGCAGTGGCTCCATTTAATTTTAAGCTACTATGCCATGGCTACTGCTCTGGCCCTTTGGCATCCTTGGGTCTACAAGAAAGAAAAGGGGTCGCTGTCTTGCAGGATGGCCTCGTGATCATCAAGAGGAGGTAGCCTGCCTTCCCACATTGAGGCGGTTCACTTGAGTACCTGTTGCACTCCCTTGGCCAATTGTAACTCTAAATGAGCAAGCAGGTCGGCTAACCCTCGCCTGGGAAGGGTATGGTAACCAGGGGTTCGGGACCCTGGAGCCTGAGCATGTTGGTAAATCTACCAGGTATGGGTAAGCCGCTGAAGCCTGCAGAGGGCTGGCTGAAGACAAGGAGCTTCTAGAAGGGAAAGCAGAGGAGGAAGACAGGGAGGGTCAATTGCGACTCCGAGACCACAAAGCAATGGGGCTGTAGTTCAGCCTCCTGGTCTTTTCTGTATTAGTTTGCTTGGGCTTCTGTAACAAAACACCACAGGCTGTGCTTCAACAATGTAAATTTATTTTTTAAATGCACATTTTTTTTTTTTTTTTTTTTTTTTTTTTTTTGCGGTACTGGGGATTGAACTCAGGGGCATTCTACCTCCGAGCTATAACCCCAGCCCTATTTTTTTATTCTTTATTTTGAAACCGAGTCTCACTAAGTTGCGGAGTGCCTCACTAGGTAGCTGAGGCTGGCCTCGAACCCGGATCCTTCGGTCTCAGCTTCCCGAATGCTGGGATTACAAGCGTGTACCACCACGCCCGGCTTGCACATTTTTTAAATTGGTGCATTGTAATCACACATCTTTGTGAGGTACAAGCTGGTAAAGGCATACATGCACACATTTCTCATTTAACCCTTCCCCAATTCCTGCCCCTCTTCCTCCTCCTCCCTCCTTCTCATGTTCAGTTTAATGATTGACTTTGATATGTTTGTGAAAGTACATCATGTGCATTAGGGTGTTTCTCCCCCCACCCATCACCTTCAGTTGAGTCACCTTCTTTGTTCATCTAAGGTTTCTCCTTCCTCTAGAGTCCCTCTTATGTCCCACTTTCTCCCTAGCTTCCTCATATTAGGGAGAGCATCCGATTTTTTACTTTTTGTTACTGATTAATCTCACTTAGCATAATGTTTTCCAGTTCTATCCATTTCCCTGAAAATGACATGATTTTTGTTCTTTTTTTATGGCTGAGTAAAATTCCATTGTGTACATATCCCATAGTTTTGTAATCCATTCATCTGTGGATGGACATCTTGGCTGTTTCCATAGTTTGGCAATTGTGAATTGTGCAGCTATAAATATAGATACACATGCATCTGGTAGTTTGGTTTCCGTTCTTTTGGGTAGATACTCAGAAGTGGTATTGCTGGATCATATGGTAGGTTCATTCCCATTCGTCTGAGGATCTTCCATATTGTTTTCCAAAGTGGTTGCACTAATCTGCAATCTCACCAACAATGTATTAGGGTTCCCACTTCTCCACACTCTCACCAGCGTTTGTTGTTGTTCATGTTTTTTTTATGATTGCCATTCTAGTTGAGGTTAGGTAAAATCTCAGGGTAGTTTTGATTTGCATCTCTCTGATTGCTAATGAAGTTGAACATTTCCTCATACATTTATTGGCCATTTGTATTTCTTCTTTTGTGAAGTGTCTATTTAGATCACTTGCCCATTTTTTTTTTGGATTGGGTTGTTTTCTTTGCTGTGAGTTTCTTGAGTTCTCTGTATATTCTAGATATTAGTCCTCCATCGGAGGAATAGTTGGCAAAAATTTTCTCCCATTCTGTGGGCTTTCTGTTGAACAATGTAAATTTATTTTCCTATTGTTCTGTAGGCTGGAAGTCCAAGGTTAAAGTGTCATCAAGTTTGGTGTCTTCTGAGTCTTCTCTCCTTGCCTTTCGGAGCATGTCCTTCTTACTGTCCCTATATGGATTTTCCTATGTGAATATGCATTTTTGGATCCAAATTTTTCTTCTTATAAGGACTCAAATCATATTGGATTAGGACCCACCATAATGACCTCATTTTACTTAACTACTTCTTTATTTTTATTTTTGGTTCTGGGGATTGAACCCAGAGGCATTCTACCTCCAAGCTATACCCCCAGCCTGATTTTATTTCTTATTTGGAAAAAGGGTCTCAATAGGTTGTTGAGAGCCTCGATAAATTCCTGAGGCTGGCTTTGAACCTGTGATCCTTCTGTCTTAGTCTCCCAAGTACTGGAATTAGCATACACCACCATGCTCAGCTCATTACCTCTTAAAGGCCTTATTTAAACCGGCCATGATGGCACACTCCTATAATCCCAGTACTTGGAAGGCTGAGACAAGAGGATCGCAGGTTCCAGGCCAGCCTCAGCAACTTAGTGAGACCCTGTTTCCAAATTAAAAGTAAAAAGGGGGTTGAGGGGATAGCCTGGAGGTAGAAGATCCCTGGGCTCAATCCCTGGTTACCCAAACAAAACAAAACAAACAAACGCACGTCATTTAGAAATGTAGCTATATTCTGAGGTACTGTAGGTTAGGGTCTCAATGTGTTTGCATTGGGTCACCTATTCAGCCCCTAACATCCTGTTTAGAGATTATCCTCATGAAGGGAGATCCAATGGAATTCTTGAGTAGCTGCTCTCGAAACACTTACAGGAAGTGCATTTGAGCCGTACAAGCACTGGCCTGTGATTGGCGTGGAGATGCACCCTCAGATCCCCTTTCCGTCCGTGGGAGCGCGGTCAGTGCAGCTCTCCGAGCCGTCAACTCCTCGAGCTGTGGTGTGCATCAGCTCTAAGGAGCCACGTTATCTGCAATCACACTGATATGCTACGGGACAGCCTGCATCTGGCGACAGAGCAAGGCAGGTGTGTAAAAGCTTGGTCTCTTCGCCCTGCTCCAGATCCCCCTGCTGGTTGCCCATGGTTTTGCCAGAGCTGCTCTGCAGTTTGATTTTCCCCTCTGCCCACTCCTACTTCCCCTGTTTTGAGCCCCAGAAAACACTGTGGACCTCAAACTCCATCTCAAGGGTCTGTCTCAGGAGAAATCAGCAGCGGTGACATTCTGCGTCTCATCTGTAAGATGCTGGCTGCATTTTAATACGCAATCTGGGTGCATTGCAATTCTAGCTCTTACCATTATTCAAGAAAAATTAGTTGAGTGAATAGTAAATAACTGAAGATGAACAGAAAGCAAATTAAGTATAAGGACCTTCTTGTCTTAGCCTATTTTTAAAAGATTTTTATTTTGAAACAGGGTCTTGCAAGGTTGGTGAGAGTCTCACTATTTGCTGAGGTTGTCCTCAGACCTGTGATCTTCCTGTCTTAGCCTCACCAGTGCTAGGATTACAGGCATGTACCACTATGCCCAGCGACTCTGCCATTTTATAAGGGACTTGAGCATTTGCAGATTTTGATATTTGTGGGGGATCTGGAACCAAACTCTTGGAGATATCAAGGGTGACTGCAGACATCTTTAAAAAAAATTTTTTTTAATAGTATTAGGGATTGAACCCAAGGGCAGTCTACCTCTGAGCTACACACATAGCATGTTTTATTTTTTTTTACTTTGACACAGGTCTCACTAGTTTCTGGGGCTGGCCTTAAACCTGCAATCCTCCTATCTCAGCCTCCCAAGTACTGGGACTACAGGCTTGTGCCACCATGCCTGGCTTGTGGTCATCTTTGCTTCTGGATTTTTGGCTTGCTCTGAGAAACAGGTTTTGTTCAACCTCTAGATAAGTGATATACAAATGTTACTACCTCATCATTTATTTTATATGAAGGGCTATTTCTGATGTGTTTGAAGAGTACTTGAAAACAGGTATTTCAATATGAAATTTCAGCCCAAAAATCTTATTTCTGTACTGTTAATTTGCCTCATAAGTCACTCCATTCCAGGTAGCAGGAAAGCTAACTTCATCTGAGGTTTGGATTACATCTTGTCAAAACTATCAAGAAGAGCTGCAGAGCTGGGCACAGTGACACACACCTGTGATCCCCGTCCTGAGGCTGAGACAGGAGGATCACAGGTTTGAGGCCAGCCTTAGCAACTTAGAAAAACCCTGTTTCAGCTGGGTGTGGTGGCGCACGCTTGTAATCCCAGCATTCGGGAGGCTGAGACCAGAGGATCCGGGTTCGCAGCCAGCCTCAGCTACATAGTGAGGCACTCCGCAACTTAGTGAGACTCGGTTTCAAAATAAAAGAATAAAAAAATAGGGCTGGGGGTATAGCTCAGAGGTAGAATGCCCCTGAGTTCAATCCCCAGTACCGGAAAAAACAAAAAACAAAACAAAAACAAACAAACAAACAAACAAAAATCTGTTTCTAAATGAAAAATCAAAAGGGCTGGGGGTGTAGCTCAGAGGTAGAGTACCTCTGGGTTCAATCCCCAGTAGCACGTACACATGCATGCACTCGAGCTGCTATGACTGAAAAAGTTTACTAGCATATCGCATGTTTCCATATTTCCTTCTGGCGTCTGAGGACATGCAGATTTGCTCATCACAAGCTAAACTACATTTTAAAAGAGTAATGATATTTCTTAGCGCACATCTCACCCAAAGGTGCTGTTTTTCAAGCCTAGGTTTGAAGGGCTTGGGGATTATTCTGTGCCCCACCCCCACGCCCTGCACCAGCATTTCCTCCCTCTGAGCATTCCCGTGTTCTCCACCCTCTGGCTGCGGGCGCTAGGTGCTACTCTGCCATCCCAGAAAACTCTGCCCAAGGGTAGTGTCAGATCTTTGCCTTGTACCAGAAATTTAGCTTAACTTTCCCATCCTTCAGGGGAAATAAGAAAGGCAGCTATATCAATCGCTGATCTACCCCAAGTTTCTTACAAATGCCTGATGTGGTAACACTATTTAATGACTGACTTCTTGAGAGTGTATTTTTTAATCACTTTTAAAGCCATTATTACTTATATATCATTATCACCAACTAACTATACTATTTGGAGTTGAGGAGAATTTATAAGTAGAAATAACAGATTCTATGAACGTGTAATGCCCTAGAATTATTTGGCATTCAAAATAAGACCATCAATGGAAACAAAATCTAGTAGCTAGTACCAAAGCCAGTAGATAGTATCTGAAAACTAGTCATCCTGACTTGGAAGAGGCCATGTATGATTTAGATTTGTTCTAAGTTTTACATCTCCCACTTGTCGCAAGAAAATAAGTCAGATTAACGTTAGCTTTCTTTTTTCTTTTTTTGGCACTGGGGATTGAATCCAGGGGCATTCTACTGCCAAGCTACACCCCCAGTCCTATTTTTTATTCTGTATTTTGAAACAGGGTCTCACTAACTTGTGGAGGGCCTCACTAAGTAGCTGAGGCTGGCCGGGAACCCAGATCCTCCCGACTCAGCCTGCCAAATACTGTGATTACAAGCATGTACCACCACCCCCAGCTTAATGTTAGCTTTTGAAAAACAGCATATCATTTAAAGTAAAATCAGTCAGTCCCTTAGAAATCACAGAGCACTTAACATTTATCTAGATTACTTCTAAGTCCATTCCCCTTGCTATTGGTGTTAGCCACAAATGACAGTCTTTGCCACCTGGAATCCTTTGCAGAGACACGGATGGAGCTTGATCAGTACCTGACCACTTTTACTTTTTATTTTGAAACAGGGTCTCACTAAGTTGCTGAGGCTGACCTTTAACCTGTGATCCTCCAGTCTCAGCCTCCCAAGTACTGGGATTCCAGGTGTGTGTTGCCACGCCCAGCCCGTGGGCCACTTCTAAGGCAATGAACGGCTGTCTCGCTCAGTCACCTAAGGGGTTCTGCCCAGCAGCACCACCAAGCCACAGTCCTGCCTGCCTCACAGATACGCTGGGGAAAGAGCCCTCAAAGATGGCTTCAGCCTTCTCAAGGACGGCTCACCTGTTGTCCACAGAGCCAGGGCGAGCCTGAAGGATGGAGAGAAGTCCTCAAAGCAACGCATGCCCAATGGCCTCTTTATAACCTGGGGTGCCTCAGACAAAAGATCCCCTAGTCGGACAGGTGTGGTGGTGCATGCTTGCAATCCCAAGTGCTTTGGAGGCTGAGAACGGAGGATCTGGATCTGGGTTCGCGGCCAGCCTCAGCTACTTAGTGAGGCCCTCTGCAACTTAGTGAGACTCTGTTTCAAAATAAAGAATAAAAAATAGAACTGGGGGTGGAGCTGGGAGGTAGAATGCCCCTGGGTTCAATCCCCAGTACCGCAAAAGAAAAAAGAGAAAAAAAATCCCTCGGGTTATCTCTATGGTGAAGCCTGTTTCTTTCAGAAATGCATCAAGACCCCACAAAGGACCCTCGAAATGAACACTCCTACTTATTAGTTTTTACGTGGTCACAAATATAAATATATATCCAAATTCTTGAGAAATGATGCCATTTGCCCGCCAAGCCGAAACAAATCAAATCCTCATCCTACCCTCTGTTAACGCATTTGACATCAATCGCACTTAAGCTGAACGGGGCTGCGTTCGCGGAGCTGCTGGAGAGCGGCCATTTGTCCATGCTGCTCACTTCCGCTCTGGGTTTATTACTGGTATTATTCCGTACCAAACAAAAAAAAATGAATCTTCTCATGTTGAGAAATTAACTTGGTCTTAATGGGGAAAGTCTAGAGGTCATGAAAATGGCACAATTAATTCAGCACTTCTCTCTTCCCGGATCTGGGTGGCAACAAATTATGAAGTGCAATTACGCTCACAGCACATCAGAACACTTGGCAAATTCAGTCAGTTCTGTTGAGACAAATCGTTTGGAATTGACTTTGCCTTGAGATTGAATTATTCGTGGTTTCATGTTGGTGCTTTGCCATCTTGTCTGCACATGCGATGAGGCCTTGGGGGCCAGGATTTTGGTGGGCGTGTGGGATCCAAGCAGGAAAGGAGAATGCTTACTGACACAGGGTCAATCTCCTTCTCTTTTAAAATTTTATCGGTGCGGTAGTTGTCCATCACAACGAGGTTCAGAGTGACAGAAAGGTACCCGAACACAGTACTTGGGGGGGTTCCCTCCAAGTCCCTCCCTGATCCCTCCTCCTCCCGGCACATAACATTGAAGTTGGTATTGGTAACTTTATATATGAATGTGGCGTTATTTAACTATTTCCTTCATCGAGTCTCCCCCTTCACCTCGCCACCTCCCTTCCCAAACCCCCTTCCACGATCCTACCAGTGTGTCCCCTTGTTTATCTGAAATCCCTTTGTTTCCCAGTTTCCCCCTGGCTTCCACAGTGAACACATAGGGTCCTTCACGCTGTGGGGCTGGCTATCTCACTTAGCATAATATTCTCTAGTTCCAGCCATTTTCCTGCAAATGACATAGTTTTGCTCCTCTTTATGGCTGGATAAAGTTCCATTGTGTGTACATGCCACCGTTTTGTAGTTCGTTCATCTGTGGATGGGCACTGAGGCTGGTCCAGTTGGCCTGTTGTGAGCGGTGCCGCTCTAATCCTGGGTATGCACCTGTCCCCATGACATTCTGACTTCAGCTCCTTTGGGAAGATCCCCAAGAGTGACCTAGCTGGGTCACATGGTGATTCCATTCCCAGTCTTTTGAAGGATCTCCACACTGACTTCCATAGCTGCCGTATTAACTTGGGATCCCACCAACAGTGTATATGGGTTCCCGTTTCCAGGGTCAGTTTCTTGAACTCACCTAAAACTCAAATGCTTTGGAGAGAACTCTGCTAAAACCCAGCATATTGTATCTCTGCCTCAGATCAACACGTGCCAAGACTCTGAAGATTGAGGACAAGCAAAATAAGGCCTTGATGTAAATGGACCAGCATCGTCCCCCGTGCCAGACCCTCGCCCTCGAGGACCCAATGGAGATGATAATCGTTGCTGGTTCAAGCTTCTTTTATTGTTCGTTGTTTTTCCTCCCCTGCTTCTCTCTCTCTCTCTGTCACTCACTCTCTCTCTCTGTATCACTCTCACTATAACAGTAACAGCAACTAACAGCAACCTTAACCACAGCCCTAATCGCAGCCCCTGGGGCGAGAGGTGGAGTCCTCTTAAAGCCAACCAGGGCTTGAGCCACGAGGTGCCTGCATACAACTCTCACCTGGGAGCATTCTCGGGCCACAAGCTCTGGCGTGCTGGTGCATGTGCTCTAACGTGGCACAGCCCTAGGATGTTACCACCTGCAGCTGCTCCTGGCACTCTGCCAGGCGCCATCTTGGGGCGAGGTCTCTCCGGGCCCGCCAGGCTAAGACCCCAACAGACCAGTACTGGGAAGGACCAGGACTCTGCAAGAGGACCTGTCCCCCTCTCATATCTATGACTAAAAATGAGCTCGTCTTCTTTCTATACCATTTGCTGTGGGAAGAGCTGACTTTAGCTATCACAAAGCAGGATGTACCAGATCAGATGAAAGAGCTTGAGGAAAAGCATTTGCTACTTACTTAAAGTGTGTCAGACACACACCTGACCCACCTTTTTGCAAAGGTTCATGGGGAGAAAAAAAAATGCATGCCGGGAAGTCAGGAGGAGTAGACATCATATTCCTTTTCCTTCTCTTCCATATTCTCTCTCTTGCTACCAGCTCATCCTCTTCCTCCTCCCGGTTTCCTCTCCTTCTCTCCCTTCCTCCATCTACTTCCTGCTTTTCCTACCCAAATGGTGGGGGCAGTCCGAGCCAAGGTAAAGAGAAGGAAAGAAGCATTTGAGGACCAGAGACTATTCAGGCAACAGGACTGACTGAAGCCAGAGGATGAAGGTGAGAGGTAGTTTGGGCATGTAGACATGGAGCGACTCTCCACCTTTAAGCAGGATGCAGGACGAGGGAGAAGATGCGGATAGTTCCAAAGGACAGCAGAGAGCCTGGTACATTCTTGCACAGGAAACCGATATAAGAACAGCGCTTAGAAGGGCACTCCAATAGCGAATGGTACTAACTGTGGCATAAGCTCATTTTTCTTTGTCAAGGTACAGAGCCACCCTTTTGTCCCAGTTCTAGGTCACCCAGACTCTGCGTACGTCCGCATTAACTAAAAGAGTTCATTGTCGACCGCAGGAATTCACTCCGGAAGACTTGAAGCTGCTTCTGAAATATCCGCACAGTCATCTCTCGCCTCTCTCTCTGGCTGTGGGGCATCTCTCCAGGAGACCCGGCTCCTCCTTCAGGGCTGAACTGAAGCATCTTCCCCTTGGGGGAGTCTTCCTGGTCCTCCTCTGTTCTGGGCCTCCCTCAATCACAGATCACACTGCAGAAGCCCGTCTTCTCTGTCTCTCATATTCTCCGTCCTCCCTGTCCTCCTTGTCCCCTGGCTTGGGGCAGCACAGGGCTGACTGTGGAGTAGCTGAGACCCCCTAACTCTGGGCGCGCAGGTGGCGTGCACGGATATCATTCTGTATCTTGCCTAGGAAACACTGATCTTCAGGTGTGCTTGCAAATGTGTCTCATCCTAAGAAGAGTCCAGGCTGTGAAAAGACAAGAATCTGAGGGGCTGAAATAGGGCACATGTGACTGTGACATCCAGTTGAGCACACGGGAAGCTCCCTGGAAGGAGGAGGAGACAGAGTCGATGGAGCTGTCTGCTAGGGTTAGCTAAAAGAGGTAGGGGCTGGGGGAAACCTGCCAGCCCAGTCCTCCTTAATCCACCCATGTGGCCCAATCTAGTCAAGCACGCTTCGCATCAGAACCTTTAAACAGAGAATCAAAAGCCCAGACAAACCTCTTTGTTGGCACAGGAAATAATAAAAAGCAGCAATGGCGTTGATTCGCACTACCCCAAATGTCCCCCGGGTCTTGTCCAGGATGGAGGTGGCAGTTGGTGGACACGAGGCGATGGCCTCTGGGCAGTTGCTGGGCTCTCCAGCTGCAAATTCCTCAGCACATTTTCTGACCCAGCACAATGCAAGACGAAGGGAGGTGAGACAAGACCCCTTTCTCCATAGTGCCTTTCTTGCCAAGTAGTCATTCTAGAAGTTGCTGTTTATTTCCCACTGGCTGGTTTAGCTCGCAAGGTCCACTTTGTGGAAACAGGGACCTACATCCTATGAGCTCTATGGATTTATCTTCCCTAGTAAATTTTGCAAAACACTGGTACTAACATATTCTTGGCCAAGTGCTGGATGCCAGTAGAACCTTGTTACTTTGGCTTTCTGTTTACAATACACGGCCAATGGTCACAGAACAATCTTTCTTTCTCTCCTAAAGCATAATGATAGTCCACACAGTATTTTAATAAATTCCCTATACACTTGGATGGGAAGAAAGACAGAGGGGAGGTTGTTGGGGTATTAGCCCGGCGGGCCCGGAGAGACCTCGCCTCAAGATGGCGCCTGGCAGAGTGCCAGGAGCAGCTGCAGGTGGTAACATCCTAGGGCTGTGCCACATCAGAGCGCATGCTCCAGCACGTCAGAGCGTGGACAGTGCGTGCCCAATAGGGGGCTGTAGTGTTACTTAAGTTGCCTGAGTGATCTACTCCTGGGTAGGCTCACTGTGCTTCCTCTTTACGGCTCCTCCCATACCTGACTAAAAAATAAGGAGTCTCTCCCGTGAGGGAGGGAGTAAGAGAATAGGGAGAGAGAGAAGCATAAAGAAGCTTGCACCATTGCTGTGTGATTGTTCTCTCTTTGGGCCCTCGCGGGCGGGTGGGGGTCCGGCTCGGGGGACGATAGGAGGTGTCTTTTTGAATTGGACAGTCCCAGGAACTTCAGTGTGATGAAGTGCAAGGGGGGATTTTCAGATGGTTGGAGGAACAGGAGCAGAGGTGTAAATAAAAGCTCAGGGTTTTCAGAGGGAGCCAGAAGGAGGGCTGCTGTTTAGAGGGCTGGCTGTATAGTAGACACATCTGGAGACGCAGGTTGAAGGTATATTGTGTAGGGTCCTGAATGACGGGAGACAGTGGGGGGCCCCACTGAATGGCACATTTGGTGCTACAATTTAGATGTTAACTTGATGGTAATACTTAGATCCACTTCATCCATTACTGAGTCCTGTTGGAGGAAGTCTTTGTGTTTTGGTACTGGGGATTGAACCCCGAGGCATTCTACTTCTGAGCTACACCCCTCAGGCCTTTTTTAATTTCTATTTTTTAAACAGGGTCTTGCTAAGTTGATGAGGGTCTCACGAAGTTGCTGAAGATGGCCTCAAACCTGTGATCTTCCAGATTCAGCCTCCCAAGTACAGGCATGTTTTTTACCACTTTCTGGATGGAACTAAAAATTCACTGTCTTCCACCTTAACTGCTCTGTTGGTCCTGCTTAGCAAACCTTTATGCACTATCAGATGGCCTGTCTGGTGTTCTCCAGAGTAAACTATCCATTCCTTTATTTAAAAACTGTCTATGACACATGGAAATTTTTATATGGCAGTCTGTAAAAACTCTTCAATTGGCTTTGATGTGGACCTCTGGTTTGGTGAGAAAACACCAAACAAACAACAAAATCCAGAAATATTCAAGGCAATTTACATCTGAGAAAGTTGATGAATAATAGACATTAAACTGATTATCTTGATTTTTTTTTAATTTTTTGGTACTGAGGATTGAATGCAGGGGCACCTATTTTATTTTATTTTGAAACAGGGTCTCACTAAGTTGTGGAGGACTTCACTAAGTTGCTGAAGCTGGTCTCAGACCTGCGATCCTCCTGTCTCAGCCTCCCGAGTATTGGGATGACAGGCGTGCACCATCACACCTGGCTGATTATCTTGGCTTTTAAGTGATACCATAAAAAGATGTAGAAGTGGAACAAGAAAGACTTTCTACAGAAGAAAGATGAATAGGGAAGGTGAAGGGGCTGGGGAGGGAGAGGAGAGAGTGGGGGAGAATTGTAGGGAGGGTAGCTACTGTCAAGGAGCAATTTGTGCTTGCATGGAAGGTCACAGTCAAACCTATTAATTTGTGCAATTTGCATGCATTAATAATTACAATTGTTTTGTTTTTTTTTTTAAAGGCTTTCTAGTCATTCGTCACTTGCTAGTTAAATGTCTCCCTACAGTCGGGCGTGGTGGCGCACGCTTGTAATCCCAGCATTCGGGAGGCTGAGACCAGAGGATCCGGGTTCGCGGCCAGTCTCAGCTACCTAGTGAGGCACTCTGCAACTTAGTGAGACCCGGTTTCAAAATAAAGAATAAAAACTAGGGCTGGGGGTGTAGCTCGGAGGTAGAACGCCCCTGAGTTCAATCCCCAGAACCGCAAAAAAAAAAAAAAAAAAAAAAAAATGTCTCCCTACCATGGGCGTTTTGTCAGTGTTAAGTGTTAATATTTATAGTTAGTACTTTTGAGGTCAAGTGAGGAGTTCCGTGGAGTTGGGAGGTCTTTTCCATACAGCTTGATGACTCGGGCAGAGGCCTCGGGGAAGGCGCAGCACGCCCGTGTTTTGGAGTAGACAGGCATGGTGTTGGTCAAGACCAAGTTGTGAAGGACTATGTAGGGAAGAGCTGGGCAGGTGGCTCCAGGAAGGCAGGGAGGGATTCCAGGAGAGAGGACTGGTGCAAGACCAGGGGACTCGGGGGAGTCCTGAGCCCTTCTGCTCTGCACCACCTTAAGAAAATGCCACATGTGCTGGGTGTGGTAATTCGTACACTTGTCATCCCAGTACTTGGGAGGCTGAGATCAGAGGATCGCAGGTTGGCGGCCAGCCTCAGCAACTTAGTGAGACCCTGGTGTCAAATAAAACAATTTAAAAAGGCTGGGGGTTTAGCTCAGGGGTAGAACGCCGCTGGGTTCAATCCCCAGTAACACTGAGAGAGAGAAGAGAAGAGAAGAGAAGAAAAGAGAAGAGAAAAAACAGTGAGCTGCATCTAAACTGCCTGGGACAAGTGTGCAAAGCATAAACCTGAGGAGTCTCTGAGCACGCTTTCCTGGACATCTAAGTTTTCCAAATACCTCAAGTTGCTGAGAAACCTAAGAGACATTAAGGGGCATACCCAGCACGTCTACCACTTGGCCCTGGCTAGTGCCTTTGGCATTTCTGGTGGGCACTGAAGTTCCCCAGTGGAGACAGGATGCCACCTACCTGCTTTCTGGTGCTTCCGGGTTGGGGGTGGTCTCATCCTTCACTTGTTCAAGGGTGTGAAGCTCATCATATGCCCTGCCTGCAATTTCTTAGTAAAAAGACACCTTCCGTCCTTCTCCACCCAGTGCGGGAGCCCACTCGTTAGAATGAGCTCTCTCCAGCCAGCTTGGGCTGCCTTCTCTTCTGGCCGTCGTCTTCAGCTCCACGTCTCTTGGCTTCTGCAAGCAAGGACAGGTCACCCGCTTTTGTCACTCGCATTTGGATGCAGCCTTCTGATGAATACATCTATGTGCGTACCCAAAGGCATGAGAGCCCGTTTTTAATTGGAAGTATTTTGTTTTCCTTGAGTTTTTAAATGGCAATGGCGTTTGCACGCCCCTTCTCGGGGTGGACTTCTGGGCCCCTTCACTCCTGGGCGTCCAGGCTTTCACCGTGCAGCATAATAGCTTTTGTCTCAGAAGCACAGGGTGAGAGGATCCGGGAAGCCAAAGGTCCGCATTATATCCATGACGGTGGATTTGGATGGCACGGCAGAGGTGGGGGGCCGGGAGGGGGTGCCAGCCGGTGTTTTCCATTGCTGAGCCCGAGTCCTAGCAGCCTGGGCATAATGGGGGCCACCCTGAGTGCTGACCTGCTCAGTCACATCACACACAGCGGGCCTCGTGCTGCAACCTCGCCCCACACGGTGGCACCCACTTCTCGGGGGCTATTGTTGCAGAATGAAAAGGATGTCGTCTCCTGCGTGTCCGCTGAGCGTTCTGTGTTAACATTGCTTTCTTTGCACAAACACAACTTTTGTTTTCCCTTTCTCGCCTCTGTTCCTTTCTCTTAAGTGAACAGGCTAAGGCAAATTGCAGTCTTGGGTCCAGAATCGGGGAAACCCAGCGGGGAACTGGAAATGGTGGGTAGGAAAAGAAGAGAGAGGCTGGAGGTAACACCTGATGAAGGAGGCTCTCAGTTAAGGCAGCTCTTGGATCTTGTTAGTGAGGCCAGGGAAGTACAGGGGAGCTGGCTCTCTTAGTCCTGGAGTCCAGGAAGAGTGAGGACCAACAAGGGCTTGTGCTTCCGGGTCACCACAACAAGGGCTTGTGCTTCCGGGTCACCGGGTCACCGGGTCACCGGGTCACCGCCAATGAGGCACTAAGGACTCTGGGCAGGACCTAGCCAAAGGAATTCTTGCTCTCTACTAGTTGAAAATCCACTCCCAGAATTCCTCATGTCCTCTGCTGTCCTGGAGACAAATTGATTCCCTGTAAGCATTCAGTATTTGTGGAAATTCCACTGCCATTGGGCTAATTTACATTTATGATTTCGAGTCTTAATTGTCTGTTTAAAATTTTGACTCTCTTATAACCTTCTTCTTTCCGTTTCTTCAGTCAAGCAGCAGCACAAATTCCCCTGTTATGTTTTGAACTTCTTTTTCCCTCTGAAAGTTGATTTGTTTCAAGTAGTTCTTGGTTCACTGGGCATACTTGATCTGTATGGACATGTAACCATGGATCAAGGCAACCCAATCTGAAGCCAGGTGTGGTGGCCCACACCTGTAATCCCAGTACTTAGGAGGCTGCGACAGGAGGATTGCAGGTTCGGGGACAGCCTCAGCAACTTAGAGAGACTCTCAGCAACTTAGTAAGACCCTGTTTCAGAGTAAAAAATAAAATGGGGCTAGGTGTGAACGCCCCTGGATTCAATCCCCAGTAAAACACACACACACACACACACACACACACACACACACACACACACGAATAAGAAAAAGACCATCGGGAGCCAAGGGTCATACTAAGATCTTGGAACTGAGGTCTTGATGGTTCTGGAGTTTGATGCCACAGTTTTATCTACCATCATCAGAGTCAATCAGTGGGTTAGTTCAAGAGAAAAATAAGACCCCTGGTTGTTCTTTTTGCCGTTCAAGTCTTAGCTCACATTCTACTTTCCCTCAGGATCCTTCTTTAATTTCCCCAGCTCATGATGTGTTCTCTTCTCCTTAAAGATTCTCCTTACAGGTAATAGTTTTACCCCAAATGAAGAAATGTGGAATAACTATTTTTATTTTATTTTTTGGTACTGGGGATTTGAACCCAGGTTATTCTACCTCTGAACCATATCCCCAGCCCTATTTTTTTAAAAAATTTTGAAACAGGATCTTGCTTAGTTGCTGAGGGTCTTGCTAAATTGCTGAGGCTGGCCTCCAACCTGCGATCCTCCTGCGGCAGTCACACGAGTACTGGGATTATAGGCAGGTGCCACCCATGCCTGGCTATGAAGGAGTAATTAAAAAACAAAAAGAACGAATGAAAACAAAGGCTTTTTAGTCAGTTTGCAAGTTTCTGATTCTAATTCTTATTGCACCCAAAGAAGTTTGCCAAACTGTCTGACCTTTATTGACAAAACCCTTCTAGGTCCAGTCTGATTAATTCTGGTCACAGACAGGCCAATAGCTTGGCATAGCTTCTCTCTCAGAAGAGAGATAGCCATTTTTAAAGATTAAGTTGCTCTAATTCCATTGAGAATCCTGGGTTATTCTGAGTACAATTCTCAAGTTTGAGATAGCATGCCCAGTACTCAAGAGACTGCGATTTCCTTGAATGCTTTACCGGGAAGTGGGGAAATTATATGATAGGCCCTTTTTTAGAATCTCCAGGTCTAGAAAGACTGGCTTTGGCTTTAGCTATGATTACCTGAGAGATTATACTGGGTTTTCTCTTCAATTGCCTTAAAAGAAAAGAACAATTATTAAAATAGAGAAAGAGCCAAGTGTGATGGCGTGCGCCTATATCCCAGTACTTGGGAGGCTAAAATAGGAAGATTGCAGGTTTAAGGCCAGCCTCAGCAACTCAGTGAGACCCTGTTTCAAAATAAAATAAAAGTAAAATATATAATAAAATAAAATAAAATGGGGCTGGGAGTGTAGCTTAGAGGTAGAGTGCCCCTGGGTTCAATCCCCAGTATCAGAATAAAATAAAGTCCGAGAAAGACAACACCGGTACCTTGTCTGTTGGAGCAGGCTTTCTTCCTGGGGTTAATCTAGGACTACTAAAGAAACAGTAGTCTTCTATTGGAGAGGGAGCTTCCGGATTTGAATCCCAGCTTCATCTCGCAGTAGCTGTGAGACCTCGGCAAGGTAGCTATCACCCCAGGGGCTTATTTTGACTGTCTGTGGAGTGGGGGCAATGATAGTGTCTCCAGAAAGAGCAGTTGTGGGATCAAATGTGCATCACTTAAAAGAATGCCTGGCGCCTGGTGAGCCTGAACACCTGTTAACCGCTGCGAATGTGGCTCAGAGGGCCATCAAAGGCCCGCAAGGGCGCCTTCTCGGTGTTCCTTTGCTGTTGATGGCTCCCTGGTGAGAGTGAGCTACATCAATGTAACCCAGTTCCCTCTGGAAGCCTCGAGTCTGGCTCCTCCTTCCTCGCTCAACATCTGGTGTGACGATGCAGGAGGGACAGTTTTGTTTTTTTTTTTAAATACTTTGTTGGTGCATTATAGTCTCTCATCATAATGTGAATCATGATAGTGACATACCTGCACAGAGCACTTGGTGAGCTTTCCCCCAGCTCCCTTCCCATTCCCCGCCCCTGCCCCATACAGGTTCCTGAGATCGAAGTTGATATTCTCACATATGTATATAGTGTCGATGGAAGTGATTCCTTCATTAGTCCTCCTTCCCCCTCTCCCCTTCCCCTAGACCACCTCCCTGGCTCCACTGAAGTTTCCCCTCCATTATCTGAAATCCTAGCTTCCGAATATGGGAGAAAACATATGGCCCTTCACTTTCTGTGACTGGCTGATCAAACTTCACATAATGCTCTCCAGGTCCTTCCATTTTCCTGCAAATGCTATTATTTTCTTCTTCTTGATTGCTGAGTAGAATTCCATTGTGTGTATATCCCATCATTTTGTAATCCATTCATATCTTGATGGACACCTAGGTTGGTTCCGTAATTTGTGAATTGCACTGCTATGAACAGGGGTATGCATGTATCTCTATAACTTTCTGTTTCCAGTCCCTTTGGAAAGATACTCAGGAGGGACAATTCTAGCCCGCCAGAACCTGAAGTATTTATTCCCATGGCCACTTTCTCCAAACTGGAGGACTTCTCAGTCACCTAACTAACAAGCTACGTTTCTCTTTCTGGTCAGTGAAGTATTTTCATAACCAAGCTTATGTTTGCATGCTCAACATTTCGCTGCAGTCCTTAGTCACACACTTGACTCAGAAGTTTAAAAACAAAAAGGTTGAATCAAGTTTTCGATGTCATTGAGATTGATCGATGTCTTTTTTTATGACATTTTAACTAATGCAAATAGTCTCTTTTATGGAATCAGTTTAAACACTGGCCAAAGGTAGAATTCCTGCCCCTCTTCTCCTCAGAATGGATGTGTAATATTAATCTGAAAAAGACTGGATATGAATGCATATTTATAAGATATATGAAAGCTACAGATTAATCGACTGTGTGTACATATGTGAAAATCCCAACATCAGTCTTAGTCCTCTGTATGGGAAGGGGGAGACAGGGAGGAGGCGGGGGGCACCAAGTGCTGTGTGCGTGTATGTCAATGTCAACATGATTTACGTTATGATGTGAGAAGATAATGCGCCAATAAAAGCACACACACAAAAAGCTACAGATTAGTCTTAATAAAACATCAATGCAAAACATAATCTGCAGCAAAGACTTTATTTATACATACACAAGGGGTAAGTCCATTCGGGCAGCAGAGGCCAGGGAGAGAAGGGGAACACATCTATAAGAGCTGGGCACTCGAGTCCGTGGGTGAGGCTGGACTTGGGGGGCTGTCAGCCACAGAAAAGAAGCTATTTAAAGGACAAGAGAGGGGAGAATGTGCCAAGGAAACGTCTTGGAGTAAAGGTTAAGAGGTGTTCCATTTCTTCCATGCACCTGCTTTGAGCTGTCTGCAGGTGACTGTCGCCAAGTTAATCGCCTGGAGATTCCTGGCTTGCCTCTCTTCCGTACCTCTAGTATGGAAGCAGAATTAAAAGAATTGGTATGAATAAGTATGAATAAAAGGCTTGAGGGCACTTATAGGACCATCCCTAGGAGAGCCTGGTGGATCTGACCAGAATAGCCCAATGGTATAGAGGCAAATGGATCTACTGTTTTCTGTGGAAGCTACACCTTTGACAAACTATTTACCTCTTTGGGCTTCAGCTCCCACATTGGTAAGCCGTGAATAACAACAGTAACTACTGTCAGGATTGTTGAGCCCATAGCTCAGTTTCTGATCTGTAGGACAGATGCAATAAGTATTTATCAATCAACCAATCAATCAATCATTATCCTCACCATCATAATCATCAAACACAATAGGACAAACACCTGTGACCATCTCATGCCACAGTGCATCCTGTGACCCTTAGCTTGAATCTATCCTATCCAGAACCCCCAGACCCTTCTACCTGGTACCTTGTCATTCCTGTACCTTACCAGGTGAGAACACCTTGCTGGCAATAAACATTTCTACCTCAAATCTTTCAAGATACTTTCCCTTTTAAAACCAAGGAATTAGGCTTATATTTGAAGCTAGAAAATGGTCATATAAATTCTGAAAAAAAATTTATTAACAGAGCATTGGTCAAGAATGGCCTGGTGTGTTGACTCTCACCAAGCAAGCCATCTTTTACCCAAGAAAGGTTGATCAGTTGATGAGCTATGCATCAATGCTGGCTTTAAGTCTTAGAGGCCATCAAAGGTATCTGATGTTAAAGATATCACTATTTTAATGATCTCTGCTGAAGAATATTTAAAAAAAAAAAAGCTGTGCTTTCAGACCATAAGACTTATTGCTTGTATTTTCACAGCTTTCTTAAAGTAAAAAGGGGTGTTGTGGAAAATGATAAAATTTATCATTTATAGCGAAATATTAATGTAGCAGCAGGAGATTCGATGAGGCCATCTATCTATGAGCATTCAGACTTCAAAGGAAGCATAAACACGAAATTAATGGTTTGTCTAGTGTAAGAGACAAATAAATGCAAATGTGGGCTCATTAATATCAAGTGGATGACTTCTTGGTTTATGGGGTTTGGATTGATTTTGTCAAAGGCCAATAGATTTATTTTTAAAAGTCTTTGAAATTTAGCATCCATACACCCATTATTGAGAGAAATAAAACTCACAGCTCTCTCGGACAGCCTCCCGTCCTCCTCCTCCTGCCCCTGCCTCGATGTTGCTTTGCTGAGATAAAGTTCTCACATTAGGACTTACTTTCACACTGAAATATGTCCCTTGTAGGAACTGCTATAAACGTCAGCATTTTCCGCAGCATTAGTTTATGGGCAGAGTGAATTTTAATGGCATCATAATCTCATGGCAATCAATTGCAGTGCTTGGGGGGGGGGGAAAGCCTCTGGGGGTGTCCATTAAATGGGCTCTGCATCACTTTTAATGCTCCCAAATCTTGAAGTCTCTCCCTGTCTTCCCTATTTGTCTATAGACAAAATAGTTTTTCTTTTTCTTTTTTTTTTCCCCTCCCGTTTTAGGCTGATATAGCATTAAACACTTTTAGCTACATTTAATTCTCTGACAAGGAGGGAAAAAATACTTTAACTGGAACAAGGGCATGAGTCTGTTGGAGCTGATACAACAAAGATAAATAAGGTAGGGGAGTGGGGTGGTTTTTAAAATATTTATTTATGTATGTTTATTTATTTATTTATTTATTTATTTATTAGTTTTAGCTCTTTCTAGGTTTGCAGGTCCTCTACCATGAAATCTAGCTGATGTGGTCGCCACATTATCCTGAGTAGAAGGGTCCAGATACTGTTAAGGAACCCAGACACACACAGAAGCTCCTACTCTTTTCCGAACGTAGACTGTGTGATATCAGTGCCCATCCTTACCTCCAATTCTGACACCGTCTCCATATCGGTTTCTATACATCGCATACATGAGTGGAAAGCATAGATAGCATAGGAATTATCATAATTACTTAAAGTGAGTTTTCCATTTTCAATCTTCCTTTTTTGCTGAGTTTTTTTTTTTCCTTCAAGAGATAACATGGATTACATATCTAATATACTTTTTCTGAAAATTTTCAGGTTAACTGCTATTATGGTCTGGGTGCAAAAAGTCTCCCTAGACCTCGTGAAGACACAACAGCCATGGTGGAAGTGGGGTTTGGCTGCTGAGGAAGGGTTCCTGAGGGGGTGGCCTTCAGGATTATAGATGATCCCTCTCTTTCTTGCTTCCAGCCTCTGTGAGAGTACTTGCTCACCCTCTCTCTCTCTCTGCCTTCTGCCACCAATGTAACCTGGCCTAACATGGACTGTTGTTAGCTGAATCATGAACATTAATGCGGACTGAGCTCAGACTGATGTAACCCGGCCTAACATGGACTGAATTGCTGAAATCTCCAGAACTGTGAGCAAATAAATCTTTCATCCTCTAAGTTGTGGTGGTTAGGTGTTTTGGATCACAGTAGTGAGAAAGCTGACTGAAACGGCTGTACTAGTGTTTTGTAAGCTTTTTGTGACACATCCTTGCTTTAAAATCTCTGATCCCTGTTAGGGTTTTCTATGCACAACACACTAATTTGGGAAAAGAAAGTGTTCAGGACTTGGTTCAGTGTTGTTTTCCCACAAACCTGAAGGAGAAAGAGATAATGTTACCAACTGAGAGTTCAATTGTAAAGCTAACACATGACAAAGAAATTGAAGGAGACTATAAAGAGAAGACCCTGGGTGTGAAGGTGCATGCCTGCAATCCCAGCTCTTGGGAGGCTGAGACAGGAAGATCACAGATTTGAGGCCAGCTTAAGCAACTCACTGAGGCCCTTAGCAACTTAGCGAGATCCTGTTTCAAAATTAAAAAATAAATAAATAAAAAGGTCTGGGAGTATAGCTTGGAGGTAGAATGCCTCTGAGTTCAATCTCCAATACCCAAAAAAAAAAAAAAAAAAAAAAAAATAGGAGAAGGCTCTGGGATGAGCAGAATTAACTACAACTTGATTTAGTACATTCACTAATAATTGATGGACATAGGTTTCAATGAGGTGGTTAGCTACAAGGGTGGAGAACAAGGAATCCCAGAGAAACAAATGTGGGTATACTCCTGCCAGTCACCGCCCTGGGAGAAGAATCATAGTCAAAGGATAGAAGAGACAAGTCTTTGAAAAAAATGACAACATAAAAAATGTGCTAGCTGGCACCATTAGTGAAAGCCACTATCTACAATTCTTTTCAGCCCCAAATTCCTTCTGAGAACCTCCTTCCCCCACCTGCAGACCTGGGGCCAGTCAGACTTGCTTGCACAGACGCAGGGCTCTAACCCATTCTGCTGTTTGGAATTTGGTTTCTGCAAATTTGGGTGGTGATTCTAGATAGTCCCAACTGGGTCCTTCAACTAAACATATAAAATCCATTCACCTTGACTGGGTGTGGTCATGAGTGAGGAAGAAAAAGGTAAGAAAAGGAAATGGAATTAGAAGCAGTGGAGAGAGAGAGAGAGAGAGAGAGAGAGAGAGAGAGAGAGAGAGAGAGAGAGAGAGAGAAGAAATACCAATGGTATTTCTTGCAAGGACAATAAACTGGCACTCTGGTTGTTTAGATGATCCTCGTGAACTTGGTTCACGCATCTGTCCTTGAAAGGCTGATGAATCTTGTAGATGCAGCAAGAACTGCGCTCTGAGAGTCAAAGGCTGAGAAACATAACCCAGAAGTTGACTGGATCGCCCCAGAAGCCGCTTGAGTTCAGTTCACTTGCCCTTCTTTGTCAGACTGACTCAGTCTTGTGAGCCTGCTGGATTTGAATGGCAGTGAAGACCTTAGAGCTGATTGCAGGGGAACAACCTATGATTTTCTTTTATTAATGTTTTTCTGAACTTAACCTTTTTTTTCTTTAAAAAAACAAAACAACAACAAGAAGCCATGCTTTAAAAAATATCCTTTATCTTTTAGAAATGTCTTCTATAGCATGTAGGGGTGACATGATATCACATCTAGGATTTCCTTTAAAATCCCAGGACATTAAGCAAGGATAGGAACAGAGAAACAAAATTGACCAAATGTTTACGTTTTGCTGAAGCTAGGTGATGTGGATGTGAATCTGTATCCCTGCTGGTTGAAGATTATTATCCTAAGAAGTGAACAAAATACCGGACAGAATCTTTCATATTGTGCTTGTGCATTTGTAGAATGAAAGAGAGCAAGCCCTGCTCTTTCTCCACATTTCTTATCAGAGGCAATTTCTTTCCATTGTATTTTAATTATTTGTTTATTTATTTTTTGTCTATGCTACACAGAGGGATGCGGGATCAAGGGGACAGAGATAGATGACATGTTCTGCTTTTTGGAAGTTAGATCCCTGTGGAATGCATACACAGATTCTGCCTAGCCAGTACATAGGGCACTTAGGGCTAAGTGACTGGATTTTAAAGTTTTAACCAAAAGAACATTTCTGAGCCTCTGCATGTTTGAACTTGGGTCTGAGTGAGGCCAGAGAGTAGGGCCATGTGATGGGCACTAGAAGTTTATCCAGAATGAGTGACCCGAAGTTTCCAAAGTTTTCAAAGCAATGCTGCCTTCAAGCAGTAACTCATGACATTCATAAGGTTAGGAAAGAAATTCTGTAGCCTTAAATATCTTCCAATTAGCCAGGCGATGGTGGTGTACGCCTGTAATCCCAGTACTTGGGAGGCTGAGACAGGAGGATCACAGGTTCGAGGCCAGCCTCAGCAATTTAGCAAAACCCTTGTCAACTTAGTGAGACCCTGTTTCCAAATAAAAAATAAAAAGGGCTGGGAGTGTATCTTGGCGGTAGATGCCCCTGGGTTCAATACTTAGTAGCACAACTACAGCAACAAAATTCTTCCAATTAGGCCATGCCCCTGCTCCGAGCTTTCCAATGATCATGATTTTTGCTGTTCTTTCAGGGCCTTTTTTCTTGTTTTGGTAAATTTTTATTGTAAAATATACATAACATAAAATTTACCCATTCAGCCATTTTTTTAAAAATATACAGTTCTGTGACATTAAGTAAAAACTCATTGTTATGTAACTATCACTACCTTCCACATCTGGAAATTTCCCATCTTCCCCAACTGAAACTCAGAACCCATTAAACACTAACTCCCCGACCTGCTCCCCGCACTGTTATTCATTCTGTTCCTGTGAAGTGGACTAGGTCAGGCGTCTCATGTAAGTGGGGTCATACAGCATTTGCTCTTTCGTGACCGGTCTACTTTGCTTATCATATGCCGTCAAATTTCACCCATGTTGTAGCATATATCAGAATTTCAGTCTTTCAGGCTGACTGCTGTTTCTTTGTACATGCTACATACCACAGTTTTTGTGTGTTTATCCCTAAACGGATACGTGGGTAGCTCCTACCTTTTGGCTAGCGTGAACTATGCTGTCATGAACATGAGCACAGATATTGATTCAGATTCCTGCTTTTGATTTTTTTTTTTGGACACATCTCCAGTCTGGGATTTCTTGATCCCCAGAATCATACAACATGGTATCACTAAGTACTGGTCTTGTGTTAACACGGTCTCTCATTTTGACCCAGGAGGGCCGCCCCTCCTTCTGAGCTCTACCTGTGTTCCTCTAGCAGAGCACATGTGACAGAGGGGTCCTCTGTGTACCGGCCCTGGTGGCTTTGCCCCATTAGTTTCCTGTCACATATCCTTTGGAACTGGCTTAAGGGGAGAAAGAGGAAGATGGAGAACAAATTCTCACTCGTTATTTTTTTTGGGGGGGCAGGCTACCTCTGAGCTACACCCACAGCCCTTTTATGGAGATTATTCTTTATTTTGAAACAGGCTCATGCTGGGTTGCTAAGAGTCTTGAATCTATGAGCCTCTTACTTCAGCCTCCCAAGTGCTGGGGTAACAGGTGTGTGACATCCCACCTGGCCTCACTCATTACTTTTAAGTGATTGCAGGACACTGCACTGGATAAATGCCAAGTTTAGGAAATGTAAAGATAATATTATATGATTTTAATTAAAAAGGAAATGATGGCTGATGATGTTACTAACATTGGAAGCATGTGTGGACAAGGAAATGGCTGAGCTCCCCGCCCCCTACGCCCCAGCTTCCTTGGACGAACGCTTCATCAGTCACAGTATGAGGTTAAGAGAATGAAGATCTAATCAAGTATGAAAGGAAGAGAAGCAGATACACGTTCCAAATCATAAAGACTAGAGAAATATGAATTACATCTACTGTCATTGACAAAAGAAACTTTACTCGTGTTACACATTGACCTTGAGCTATTAACCAGAATTAAAAATGAGCGAGTTATAAAATTTAGATACTAAGAGCATGAGGACAAACCTCAATGACTTTTTTCCCAAAATGTTTAAAGTGGCTTTTAGCAGTATTTGAAGTTAGTGTTATTTGATTCCCTATCTAAAATTTTTAAGTTAAAAGTTAATAATAGAAATACCTGAGAAGCCTCTGTGAGTTCCTTACATAGAGGTGAACAACAAAAAAAAAGTCCCCAAAAAACAAACAAACAAAACAAAACCAAGCATGGTTGGGAAGATGCTTATTACCCCTGCCATGGAAAAACAAAAAGAACAACAGAATCATGGTTAATACAATGTGGTAATAAACTGAAATGCATTTCTTTCCATTTTCAACAAATACTTTTGGAGGCACAGAAAACATTGCTGAAGATTTGTCTAAAGTGTTACTAAAAAAAAATAGACAGTGTAGGGATTTTTAAATTTTTGTATAGTTTAGTGAAAGTTCAGATGTTTCAGGAATGACTCAGTTGATGGCATTCATAGCAGGTAGCAGGTACAGGAATGTTTATAGCATTAATCAAAATAGCCCCAAACTGTACGTTACCCAATAGGATAAATTCTGAAGTCTTTTCACATACAGGTGTAAAAGGCAGTAATAAAAAAATGAATGGACCATTTTTATATTGGCATTTTTTTTAACTTTAAAAAATGTCCTTTGGTTTAGGCAGAATATCAGACTGTTGATTGAATTTGGTTGGTTAACAGTACAGTGAGATGTTGCATATGCTATAATCTGAATGCAAGCTTCAAAGAAATTGCAAGATGTGCATAATTTGAATTAGCTATAGAGTCATGATGTAGTAATGTGTGCTTACGTCTACTGATGCAGGGATAAGTAAGTTAAAGATATAACTTGTTAGCCATTTAGGAAATTTATGTTCTGTTAATATAATACTAATTATATTTTAAAAGTCAAAAGAATGATGGTCAAAAAACTTTATTTTGATGAACACTACTTTTTTTTAAACTAATGATATAGTTACTAGGTAACAGGAAATACCTTTATAAATAAAACTTAATTTGAAATTTATGGTCCCCAAATCTTCATTTCTAGCTTTCTTCTTATTTTCTTATTCACATTCTCATGAAGTCACAGAACTCCAACAATAAGCTACATGACGAACCCTAAATGTATATATGCAGGTTGTAACTCTCCTTTTTTTATGGGGAAATACTGGGTGTTTTTCTGTCAAAACAAAAAACAAGACAGTGATGTCCTTTATACTCACTGCTATCTAGTATCTTGTTAAAAGTAGTAGCCAATTACATTTAGGTGGGAGAAATCCAGTGAGACATAGAATTGAAAAGAGAGTAGAATGATCCTTATTTGAAGATGATACATTCTTGTATATAAACAAACTATAACAATTAGTGAAAAACTATGGTAAGATAGTAGCATATAAAACTAACACATTGATATCCATAGTCTCTACATATACAATGACATACTAATCAAAAGTATTAATGAGAAGTTGGTTGCAGTGGTGCACGCCTCTACCATCCCAGCTACTTGAGAGGCTGAGATGAGAGGATTGCAAGTTTGAGGTCAGCCTGGGAAACTTAGCAAGACCCTGTCCCAATAATTTAAAAAAATGTAAAGGGCTGGAAATGTAGCTCAACAAGTATTCAACGAGTATTTGTCTAGCTTGCACAATGCCGTAGGTTCGATCCCCACTATTGCAAAAGAAAAATAAATGGTAATGAGAGCAAATATAATATTTAAAATAGCTACTGGAAATATAAAATACTTAGTAAAATAGAATTAACAAGAACTGTAAAACCTATATGACAAAAACTTAAAATACTCCTGAAATTCATACTGGCATCTTCGAAAAATAGACATACCATGTTCTTGGATAGGAGTCTTTAGTAGCACATCTGAGGATTAAGGCATGAACATCTTTTGGGGAACAAGAGACATTATTCTGCCTACGTACTGTCTCTAAAGGTTATAAAAGTGAAAAAATAAAAGCCAACCTCTGAAAAAGGAGAGTCATTACTTAAGAACATAATACAAACCATCCACAATTAAAATAGTTTGGCATTGGCAGTAATCAGACAAATGGAATATAATAGAAAATCCAGAAATAGACACCAATCATATGGAATTTGAAATATTATAAATGGACCATTTCAAATCAGTCAGATAAAGAGCAGCTTGGTGTTATAACAAACAAATAGCCAGGTGGTGAAAAAATCCATTCCTCACAGTGTATATTGACATATCTTCAAGAAGCTCACTGTGCAGGGGAGGAGAGAGCCATCTTGGTAAATCACTTCCCTGGCTATAGGGTACACTGAGGCACAAAGGAATTCACAATCAGCCATGGTCTTGGACACAGTATTTATCAACTTTGGAAGCTACTGCACAACTAAATTGTGCAGCAAACAAGTTGAAGGGGACCTGACACTGGGAACAGGCTGGGCTGGAGGTCAACCAGGGGGTGAAGTGCTTCATGCAGTCGAAGGCACACATCTGTATACAGTTTGAGGTCTCTGAGATGAGAATGGCATTTTAGCATCTGCCCATCACCCAGGGGCATGGCCAACCTGAGGCCAGGTTCAATTCTCTGCTTGTGGCGCCTGGGATCAACACCAATAAGTGTGAATGCAGACTGCAAACCGGCTTGGGTTCCAGCTCAAACTGGCTCAGATTCCCGGGGAGTTTTTCCTTCCTTCCTTTGCCCAGTGCTGAGATGAGAAAGGGAAGCATATTTGTGGGTTATACGTGCACTGAAGGAGCAGCCCTTTCCTGTCACAGGTGTATGCCCCATTGCAGGCATTTTTTTTTTCTTTCTCCTAGTGGTCTAGAACTATTATAGTTTGGATAAGCTCATGTATTGGTAATTTAAAAATGTTCAGAGGTGAAATAATTGAATCACAAGGATTCTAAAACCATCAGTGGATAAACCCATTGTCGGATTACTGAATGGATCTGTCGGGTGTTAATGTAGGCAGGTAGGAGGAGCCTGGAGAGGGTAGGTCGCTCAGGGTGTAGTCTTGGGGATTACATATATCCCTCACCCTCTGCCCTTATTCATTCATATTCTCTCTTCTCCCTCCCTCCCTCCCTCTTTATTTGGAAACAGGGTCTCACTAAGTTGCGGAGTGCCTCACTAGGTAGCTGAGGCTGGCTGCGAACCCAGATCCTCCAGTCTCAGCTTCTCAAATGCTGGGATTACAAGCGTGCACCACCACACCTGGCTCCTATTTTATTTTATTTTTAAAGTGTCTTGCTTAATTTCTACCCCTGCTGGCCTCAAATCTGTGATCCTCCTGTCTCAAAATTGAACCAGTGGCATTCCAACTCTGAGCTACACCCCAGCCTTATTTGTTTGTTTATTTTTTGGTGTGGTACTGGGGATTGAACCCAGGGGGCATTCTACCTCCAAACTACACCCCCAACCCCTCCTTTTAAATTTTTTTTAAAAAAATTTGAAACAGGGTCTCGCTAGGTTGATGAGAGTCTCACTACTTGCTGAAGCTGTCCTCAAACCTGGGATCCTCCTGTCTCAACCTCTCACGTACTGGGTTTACAGGCATGCACCACTGTGCCCAGGGATTACTCTTTTGAATTACATACAGAAGCCAACATTCTCATTGACCCTCAACATTATTAGCACATTAGCTGGGTTCATTGTTTTGACTTGGACAGCCATATGGCTCCAAGCTCTCAGTTCCTGATGGCAGCTAACAGCGATGGAAGTCGATGGACTGGACTTGAGAGGAAGAAGTGAAAAGGGAGAGAAGTGGTCAGACTTCAGAGGGAGCCAGCAGGCTTTGCTGGCCAGGTTGGCGGGAGGTAGGAGACAGGGGAGAAGTGGAAGATGTCATTAATGGTGTGGGGATGGGGATTAGTGAAGACAGAGCAAGTCATTAGAGAGGAATGAGGGTTCTGTCTGGGTAAATGTCACTAGTTTCCGTTACAGTTTTGGAAAACTCAATCAGATCGCTCCCCCAGGAGATTCATGATATGCGAGGCTGCCTCCAGCAATGTGATAGTCAGGGTTTTCAGACAGAGCATGCCTCCCAAGTCACTGGAAATAACTGAGGAGCTGAATAGAAGTACAGCCTCATTAGGCCTATGAATGGGACACTGGTCTTTTTGATCTCTGTCTGCATGCTAAGGAGAGGGTAAGTGAGTCTCCTTTTCATCTTTTCCATCACACTTTAAAGGGCTGCTGTAATGTTCCCACCAACTCAATCATTTTCATTTCCAACCCTAATCAATTTGCGAATAAATATCCTTTGGAGATGTGAGCTGCTTTAAATGACGACTGCCCGTCCACCTTTAATCTATGACACTACCGTGCTCTTGAGAGAAAATAGCTTCTTGTGTCTTTATTCCTTCTCTGAGTTCATATAGGCAGCACACCTCCGTTTTTATTATTACATAATAATGGCTTTAGTAGGTGCATAAAAGGTTGTGCAAGTTTTGCAAAAATGAGGGGCTATTCACCCTTGCTACCTTTAATCTCCTGCATTCTCCTGTTAATGAGTATAAATTATCAAAGCTATTTCTCAAAGTCTTTCTATAGCACAATACCAGTGGCAGATCATTCTCAGGAAGGGCTCTTTGTAAATATTGTAATTGGTGGTATTATCTTTAATCTTTCGTGGTGTGAAAATCAAGGACAACATGAACCTGGATACAAAGTAAGAAGCTGCCTATTTTGGGAAGTTTTAGGCGATGAAAATGGAGGTTTGGATCAATTCTTCTTCCTTTGGAAAGTTCTGAAAAGTTCTATAATTATAATAAATATAGATAAACTTCTTTGATTCTACTTTTTCCTGCAAGTTGTTTAAATGCTTTGATGAAATGATATTCAATTTTGTTCTCTGCTTTAAGTTCAAAAGGACCAGGAGCCAAGCATTTTCTGGAAAGGTCTGAATACATTAAACTAATTGTTCCTAATGAGGAATTTGCTCTGGGGGCCCTTTTAGATTAGTTTTTTTTTTTTTTTTAATATCCATGTCAGACTTTCAGATTGAAGTTGGTAAATTAAATCAACAAAGTTACCCCACTTCCCTATCAAAATCCTAATAGTATATTAAAATTTAAAATCTGAAACAAACAAAAATGGCTGCAGTAGCTTTGGGAAATGGTGTGGAACACCATGCAAAAACTGAAAAGTTTTCAGGACTCCTGGAAAATGAAAAAAAAAATTGGATAAAACTAGTATACTTGGAGGTGTTTGCTAAACCTCAAACACTCTCTCTCTCTCTCCTTCTCTCTCATCATAGCAGTGGATAAACCCACTGTCATGGATTTATCTGGATGGTACCCAGTAGGCTAGTAGAGTGAGACTGGAAGAGGTGGCTGAGTGTATGGCCTTGGAAATTATATATATGGTTCTTCCTCTCCCCGTGCATGCTGTCTGTCTGTCTCTCGCTTCTGGCCCACGTGCTGTCCATCTCTCTGCTTCCCGTTGCCGTGCCCTGAGATCCACAGTTCCCAGCCTCACATGAGATGAACCAAAACGGTAAGAAAATTAATCTTCTTTCCTCTGAGTTCCATAGTTGATCTTTTAGATGATAGCTACAAGAATGCTGACTGGAACAGGAGGAGTCTTGCTAAGTAAAATGGAAGATTTTCCTTATAGTCATTTAAACATTAGCAATAGATCCAAAGAAAGAATGGGTGGGGATATGGGGTATTTTAGATGTTACAATGATGGCAAAGGCAACCAATCACACAAACTAAATCTGTCAGAGTGGGGAAATTCCCGAAGACCATTTTACTCCATGTATCAGCTTTTATGCTTCTTACTGGCGATTCTGTGTTTGGTAAGAGCAGGCATATTTTAGAGGTCACTGGCAAAAGCTAAAGCAATGTTCAAGAGGGGGAGCATGCTAAAGGGGACCTTGGGAACTGTAGCAAAACCTGAACCCAAGGTGGGCGACCACCATTAGAACCCAGGCTTTCCTTGGGACTGATGGTCCCCAGGGGAGTTGGGATGTTTTCTTTTCTTTTTTTGCAGTACTGGGGATTTAACTCAGGGGCTTTCTACCTTTGAGCTATACCCCCAGCCCAATTTTTTATTCTTTATTTTTTTGAAAACAGGTCTCACTAAGTTGCAGAGGGCCTCACTAGGTAGCTGAGGCTGGCCACGAACCCGGATCCTCCAGTCTCAGTCTCCCAAATGCTGGGATTACAAGAGTGCACCACTACACCCGGTTGAGTTGGGGCTTTTTCAACTGGAGAATCTGCATAACCAGTGGCCACACCTGAGAGTGGGCTGCGGTCTTCTGAGCCTACGCAGGGCCTGGGATCATAAAGGGAAGGCTGTCTGAATGCTTATATTCTCCTTCCAGTCACAGGAGAGCAAGCCCTTTGAAGTGATCTATGATGACAGAAATTTACAAATTTGGTTTGCTACCTACTGGCTGGAAAGACTTGATTTTTTGAAATTATAGAAGCATTATTTATTGTGATATGGATTTAATTCATGATTGTATATATACAGAAACATCTACTGAGTTATACACTTAAAGTAGGTTCACTTGACAAAAACCAAAAAATACATATAATACAGACTAACATGTAATATAAATACTTTTTCAGAAAGATATAAATTACCAAAAAAATTACCCAAGATGACATCAAATATCCCAGAAGAATACAAAATACAGAAAAAATTAAAGAGAAATAGGGATTTACCAGCATAGCCTGGGGCTTTATCTCAGTGGTGGAGAGCATGCTTAGCAAATATGCAAAGCCCTGAGTTCAATCCTGAGCACCAGAAAAAAAAAAAAAAAAAAAAAAAGATTTACCAACATATATCAAATGCTAATTTATTATTATCTGGATTTGAATAAAAACCTTAAAGCCCAGGCAGTTCCTCCATTGTTTAAATTCATGTGCTGAAGATAAAAATTTGAAATGTTCTCAATTTCTTCTTTCAGGGATAATCCAAATTCCAAAATATCATAAAAATATACTTTTAACATTAAGTTATAGATTAATTCACATTTTCGTTTACTTCTGAATATAAATGTAGAAATCTTTAGTAAGGCGGGATTAAGTAAAACTCTAACAGTGTGTTAAAATAATTCAATATTGCCAAATAGCTTTATTTAGAAAATAAAGAATCATTCAACATTAGAGAATGTAGTAATAGAACTTAGGATATTAATGTAACTTGGTATTAAGGGACAATGTTAAGAAATCTAATGCACATTCTTGATTTGAGAAAGAATAGTATGTTAGGAATAGGGAGAAACATTACATTTTTCATAAACATCTTATTTTTTTTTTTTTACTTTTATAAGTGAATTTTTTAGGCTTTTACTAGTGCATTGTAATTACCCATGATACTGAGGTATAGAGTGATAGGCATAGACAGGCACACACTCTTGGAGCTTTCCCCTCCGGGCCCCACACCCTTCTTCCCCTTTCCCATACATGTCTTTGAGATTGGCATTTGTAATTTAAAATATGTACATAACATTATTTCAACTGCTATTTTCATTACATCTCTCTCCTCCCTCCCCTAAATTCCCTCCATCACTCCGTCAGAGCCTTTGCTTCTCTATCTGTGGTTACCTTTGTTTTTTCCAGATTTCTATCTAGGACCCACATATGAGAGAAAACACACAACTTTTTGCTTTTGGAGACTGCCTAATCTTGCTTCACATAATATCCTCAAGTTTCATCCATTTTTCTGCAAATGACGTAATTTTGTTCTTCTTTATGGCTGAGTAAAATCCCATTGTATGTATATCCCAAAGTTCTGTGGTGCATTCATCTGTTGATGGACACCTGGGCTGCTTTCATAATTTAGCTTTTGTGAATTGTGCCACTATAAACATGGATATGCATGTATCGCTATAATATTATGGCTTCAGTTCCTTTGGACAGATTCCCAGGAGAAGCATTGCTGGGTCATATGGTGGTTCCGTTTCTAATCTTCTGACAAATCTCCGCGTTGATCTCCATAGTGGCTGTACTAGTTTGCAGTCCACCAACAGTGTGTCAGAGTTCCTGTTTCCCTCCATCCTCACCAGCATTTATGATTGTTTCTGTTCTTAAAGATCGCCATACTAACTGATGTTAGAGGAATCACAGTGTAGTTTTGATTTCCATTTCCCTGATTGCTAATGGTGTTGAACATTTTTTCATATATTTATTGGCCATTTGTATGTCTTCTTTTGAGAAGTGTCTATTCAGTTCAATTGCCCATTTTTAATTGGGTTATTTGTTTCTTAGTGTTAAGTTTTTAAAGCTCTTTGTATATTCTGGATATTATCCTCTATCAGGCAAAAATCTTCTCACATTCTGTAGGCTTTCTCTTTAGACTCTTGCTGGTTTACTTTGCTTCACAGAAACTTTTAAATTTAATGTCATCCCATTTATTCTTGTTTTAATTTTCTGGGCTTTTGGGGTCTTATGAGGAAGTTTCTACTAGTACCTCTATGTTGGTGTGTTGGCCCTCTGCCCTCTTCTAGTTGCTCCAAAGTTTCTGGTCTAATTTCTAGGTCTTTGATTCATCTTGAGTTGACACTTGTGCAGGATGAGAAGTTTGGATTTAATTCCATTTTTCTACAAATATATAACCAATTTTCCTAACACCATTTTTTGAAAAGGCTGTCTTTTTTCCAGCATATGCTTTTGGCACCTTTATAAAAAAATCAACTGGCTATAAATATGGGATTTGTTTCTGAGTCCTCTATTCTGTTCCAATGGTCTATGTGTCTGTTTTTGTGACAATGCCATGCTGTCTTTATTACTCTAGCTTTGAATTATAATTTGAAATCAAATACTGTCATGCCTCTGGCATGATTTTTATTGCTGAGAATTGCTTTGGTTATTCTGGGTCTTTTGTTTTTCCATATGAATTTTATGACTGATTTATCTGGTTCTGTGAAGAATGACCATGGTATTTTAATAAGGATTCCATTGACTTTGTAGATCACTTTTGGTAGGATAGCCACTTTGATTATATTTATTCTGCTTAAATAAATCTTAAGAGATCTTTCTGTCTTCTAAGATCTTCTTTATTTCTTTAGTGTTTTCTAGTTTTCATTGCAGAGGTATTTTACCTCCGTAGTTAAATTTATTCCTAAGTTTTTTTAAGGCTATTGTGAACGGAATTGTTTTCTGGATTTCTTTTTCAGTGAGTTCATGATTAGTATATAGACATGTTAATTATTTTCATAAGTTGATTTTGTATCTGGCTACTTTGCTGAAACCGCTTATCACTTCTCCAAGTATTCTGGTTGAGTTTTTTGTATCTTCTAAGTTAAAGGATTATGTCTTTAGCAAACGAAGATAATTTCAGTTCTTATTTCTCTATTCTTATACATTTAATTCCTTTCTTCTGTCTTATTTCTGTGGCTGGAGTTCTGAGTATTATATTGAATAGGAGTGGTGACAGTGGGCATCCTTGTCAAGAACATAAAATGGGAAAAGGACAGTCTCTTCAATAATTGGTGTTGGACACACTGGAAATCCACGTTCAGAAGACTAAAGTTGTATCCTTATTTCTCTCTCTCTCTCTCTCTCTCTCTCTCACACACACACACACACACACACACACACACATCAACTCAAAAAGGATTAAAGACTTAAATGTAAGATTTGAAATTATAAAACTACTAGAGAAAAATGAGGGAAAAGCTTCTTGACATTGGTCTGGACAATGATCTCTCAAACATGATCCTAAAAGAACAGACACAAAGGCAAAAGTAAACAAATAGGATTACATGAAACTGAAGAGCATCTGCACAGAAAAGTAAACAATTAGCAGTGAAGAGACAACTTAAAGAATTTGAGAAAATATTTGCAAACCATACAGCCAATAGGAGATCAATATCCCAGATATATAAGTCCTCTGGTTTGGATCTGGAATGACCTCAGAAGCTCATGTGTTGGAAGCATGGCGCCCCAAGGCAGCAAGGTTCAGAAGTGGGGCTCTTAGGTCATGACTGGATCATGAAGACTCTCATCTCACCAGTGGATTCACCTGTTTGATGGATTAATCTATTGATAACTGAATGGTCTATTGGGAGGTAGGACCTAGTAGGAGGAAGTACGTCACTAGGGATGTTCCTGGAAGGGTGTGTCTTTTTTCCCAATCCCTTCCCTCCTCTCTCTCTCCCAGCTTTTGGGCTGCCACGAGATGAACAATTTTCCTGCTACATGCCCTTCTACCATGATGTGTCTCTCTGAGATCCAACTGACTATGGGATTAAACCTCTGAAAGCACGAGCCAAAACTAGTCTTTCCTCTTCTAAACTGTAAGGTGTATCGGTCACAGAGAGAAAAACTGACACAATGAGGAACCCAAACAACCGAATAATAAGAAAATAACATGATTAAAAAATGGGTCAAGGACCTGGATAGGCATGTCTCAAAAGAAGACATACAGATGTTCAACAAGGATGTGAAAAGCTGCTCAATAATTATTAACCATCACAGAAATGCAAATCAAAACCACAGTGAGATGTTACCTCCCACCTGTTAGATTGGCTATTACCAAAAAGACAGAAGACAACACGCGATGGCAAGGATGTGGAGAAAAAAGAACCCCATACGCCATGTTGCCAGGAATGTAAATTAGAGTAGCTATCATGGCAGTGTGGCAGGTTTTCAAACAATTGAAAATAAAATTACAATATGATCCAGCAATCCCACTGCTTGGTATATTTCCAAAAGAAGTGAAATTTGTACATTAGAGAGAAATCTGCATTCCCACGTTCATTGCAACATTATTCACAATAGTCAAAATATTGAATCAGCCTATATGTCCCTCAATGGCTGAATATGTAAATAAAATGTGATACATGCCTGTACACATATACACACAATGGAGAACTCTTCAGCTTTGCAAGGAAGGAGATTCCTGGCATTTGCAACGACAGGGATTGAACCTGAGGATGTTATGCTAATTGAAATAAGCCAGGCACAGAAAGACAAAAATTGCATGATCCTGTTTATATGTGGAATATAAAAAAGTCAAACTCATAGAAGCAGAGTAGAACAGTGATTAGCAGGAGTTTGTGGAGGCTGGGGGTAGACAAAGAGTTCGAAATTTCAGTTAGTCACGATGTGTAAGTTTTGGAGCTCTATTGTACAGTATAGTAACTATAGTTAATAAAATTTTATATACTTGAAAAATTGCTAAGAGAGTTGAGTGTGTGTGTGTGTGTGTGTGTGTGTGTGTGTGTGTGTGTACTAGGGATTGAACCTTGGAGCGTTATACCTCTGAGCTAGACCTCAGGCCCTTTTTTATTTTTTAGTTCCAAACAGTGTCTCACTAAATTGCTGAGACTGGCCTTGAACCTGTGATCCTCCTGTCTTAACCTCACTGGGATTACAGGCATGCATCACCACCCCCAGATGAGAATGAATCTTAAATGTTTTCACTGTAAAAAAAAAAAAATGTTAAGCATGTAAGGTGATGGATATACTAATTAATTAGATTTAATCACAAGATATATATCAAAACCCACATTTTACACTATTAATGTATACAATTGTGTCAATTATGCTTTAATAAAGCAGAAAAGGAAGAAAGAGAAGAAAGGGGGAAAGGAGGGGAGGAAACACACCTTGTCTTCCATACTGTTCTCTCTTTGAATGTGTTCGTCCCTGTGGAATGGAATCAGAGTGACTCAGAGCCAGAAGGGGTCCCTTAGAGGTGACCCAGACGACCTTCCCTCAGTGTCTGAATCCCCTCCGTGACCACCTGTCATGTAACCTCTGCGTAAACACGTTCCAATCCCCCAGTCTGAAATATAAAGAAAACATTTCAAGAGACAGAGAAGAGAGGTGAGTGGGAAATCACTGCATGGAGATGTCTGCCTGGCCATCCCACCAGAAGGGGGGAAAAGGGGCAGGAGTGGTTCTTCAAAGGGAGGGGGCACCCAGAAGAAAAACAGCCCCCCCCAAAGGAGGGAAGGTATACTGCTGGGTAGACACAAATAATAACAGCTCACTGCAGTTTTCCAAACTACATTTAAATAAAGGCCTACGAATATCATTTTTCCCTGATATCATTTATCGCTTCGCCATCCAGACCCTAGTTTATTCCATGATCGATTGCTTTTGCCTGGAAATGGATGACAACTTCGCTCTTCGTTGGGGAAAATATTAGAAAGTCTGGGAAAGGCAGAATCGCGGGGTGTTTTTATTTTGAAGAGCAAACAACTCTACGTCTTGTCGGCAGAACCAGATGTGCTTTGGCTTTTGTTTTTGCATATTCATTAGATTTCATTGTTCAAAGTGATCATGTAAGGGTCTGGCCAAGCTTTGCAAGAGGATGTGGTACTGGCCCCATTCCAAAGAAATTAATAATCTTATTTCAAGCTGCTCCCCCTTCTCTTAGCGGTGGGCTTCCAGGCAGGGCCACTGGTGTCCCCCTCTCTGTGAATTAGAAGGTGGTTCAAGCCTCCAATATTTCTATTATAGAACATTGTGTCTTTCATTTGAAAATTGCCTCTTCTGAGTATTATTCTCTGTTCTAAAAAGACTTCATTGTTTCACTCCTATTCTACACCGCTTCTGTGTTCAAGGTCGCTAGTTACTCTATTATTCAGGCAGACAATCTTTTCATAATTTTTTTTTCCCCAATCAGTCTCAGTTCAAGGACTCACATTCTCAATATCCGCCATAAGTTTTGCCATTTCTTCTCATGAAAACATTCTCCGTAGCATCCTTTTCTTTAGCAGCTCCGGTGTATTCAACTCCTCATAAAACATGGCTGTGTGGAATGCAGGCGAACCTTGTGTATAGTGGGTTTTGTTGGGGGGAAAAAAAAGATTTTTCTTTTCTTAGCAGTTCCTTAACAATTAGCAACAACGAGCTGGAGTTTATTAACTGATTTTGGAAAAAAAAAATCACTGCTCTCAGACGGTCCATGTGGCTAGGATCCTGAGGTTCCAGGAGGGCAAGAGGTCCAAGCTTCAAGGGCAACGGTATGGATCAGAGCGTAAGGTTGACCCAAGTAGGAGTTTTGTAGGAAAACTTCAGAAAGCCAAAGGATCTTTTGGCTCTATGTTCCAGAATAAAATTCAAGGTGGTCAGAAGTCTTGCTCCAACGGAAGGTGAATGTTATACATTGTTTTATGGAGAGACCACTGGATTGATGTTTATAGGAACAATTATGACAGCCTGTGGTGTATTGATTCTAACCACACCCCACAAAGAAAACGGCAGTTAAAATCCTCATTTTACCAAACCCTGGATCAGACAGCTGGTAAGCGGTGGGTCCCTTTCATTCGAAAGCCAGGTATCTTTGTGTGCTCAGCAGCCTTGTTGTGCAGTGCAGCAACCTGTGCAAAGCCGGTCTTTAGATCCCAGGAACCCTCAGTAGAGGAGCTATTTTTTATCATTTCATTGGTGCCTTGTAATTATGCATCCTTCTGAGATTCAAAGTGAGATGCTCATGCATGCACACAGCCCTTGGTGTGTTTCTCTCCACACTCCCCCCCCACCCCCGGGTACCACCCCAACCCCCACCACCCCTGCCCCATACATGCTAGTGATATTGGTACTGATGCCTTCGGCTATGAACAGAATGCTGTTCGCTCTGGTTCTCTCCTCAGTCCCCCTTTCCCCTACCCAGCTCCTTCCCCTGACCTCCTTTCACTATCCTAGTGAGCTCTCCGAGAGGAACTATTTTAAATGAAATTTACCAAGTGCTCTATAGAAGAAATATTGGAGAGCCGGGCGTGGTGGCGAATGTTGTAATCCCAGTACTTGGGAGGCTGAGACTGGAGGATCCGGTTTTGCGGCCAGCCTCAGCTACTTAGTGAGGTCCTCCACAACTTAGTGAGACCCTGTTTCCAAATAAAGAATAGAAAAATAGGGCTGGGGGTGTAGCTCGGAGGTAGAATGCCCCTGGGTTTCATCTCCAGTATCGCAAAAAAAAAAAAATAATAATATTGGAGCCAAGATTGGTGGCACATGCCTGTAATCCCAGTTCTTGGGAGGTTGAGACAGGAGGATCACAGATTCGAGGTCAGCTTCAGCAACATGATGAGGCCCTGTTTCAAAATAAAATAAATAAAAATAGGGCTGGGGGGTATGGCTCAAAGGTAGAATGCCTCTGGGTTCAACCCCCAGTACAACAAAAAAAAGACAGAAAGAAAGGAGGAAGGAAGGAAGGAAAAAAAGGAAGGAAGGAAGGAAGGAAGGAAGGAAGGAAGATTGAAGGCTTCAATCTCCTTGTTATGACTGTTTTTTTTCTAATTTTTTCAGTCCATATTTAATTTTTCTTGGACTGAAAATCCAGGTAGACCCTAGGCAGACAGTACCCAATTTACAATGGTTCTACTTATAATTTTTCCTTTTTATTCATTATTATCATTTTAATTATACCCACCAATGGGCTATAGATAGTATGAGAACTTAACATATGTATACAATGTGTAATGTTCAAATCAGGGTCTAATTATGATTTCTTGGCTTTATCATGGTTTGAAAGAGATATATGCCAAGCATCGTGGCGCATGCTTGTAATGTCAGTACTTGGGAGGCTGAGACAGGAGGACCACAGGTTCGAGGCCAATGTCAGCAACCTAGTGAGGCCTTCAGCAGCTTAGGAGACCCTGTTTCAAAATGAAACATAAAATAGGGCTGGGAGTGTAGCTCGGAGGTAGAATGCCCCTTGGTTCAATCTCCTGTGGGGAGGAGGGGGGGGAGGAGAGAGAGAGAGAGAGAGAGAGAGAGAGAGAGAGAGAGAGAGAGAGAGAGAGGGAAGGAAACATACTCAGTAGATACTATACTTTGAATTTTGATCTTTTCTTGGGCTGGCGGGCCACCACAAGGGTGAGCAACCAGTAGGCTTTAGTATGCTGTGCTGCTACGCTGTGCTGTTCTGCAGATTAGGAGTATTAAACGCCTCTTTGACATGATATTTTTAACTTAGGACAGGTTTATCAGCTGTAACCCTATGGTACAACGAGAAGCATTTTTGATTTGGAGTGAGGGCGGCAAGGAGAGCGGAAATGCAGTAATTCTTTCTGCAGTTTTCTGAGCGCAGTCCCCCATCTGTGCTGCCCAGTCCCGGGGGGGATTCATTACCACCGTGGCCCCGTATCTGTCCTGCTGTCCTTCCTAGCTGTGTGAACCTGTGGAGTGGCTTAGTATCTCTCTCGGAGCCTCACTTTCTGCAGCGGTAAAAAGAGAGAAGCAATGGCATCAGTACGGCACGCTGAACATTTGTTTTCTTCAGCTTTCTTTCTATCACCTTAGAAATGACAGAAAAAAATAATGCCAAAGACTCCTAATGGTTTTGGAGACCGAGAAAGGGCCGTGCTAACCAGTCAGAAACTCTGAGGCGCCCTTGAAGTCAGAACACGGACGGAAGTTGACTGAGAAGCCACAGCCCGAACTCAGCCAGTCGCGGTTGTCGGAGGTCAGAGGCTTCAAGGGGCTGAAGGAGCAGATTCCGCCTTCAAGGGCAGAGGTGGGAGAATCAGGGTGAGACATTAGGAGGGACTGCGGACTAGAGGCTGCTAGGAAGGGAGAGCTTTCCTTCCTTCTTTCCTTCCTTCCTTCCTCCCTCCTTTCCTTCCTTCCTTCTCTTCTTCTTCTTCCTCCTCCTCCTCCTCTCCCTCTTCCTCCTCCTCCCCCCCTTCCTTCCTTCCTTCCTTCCTTCCTTCCTTCCTTCCTTCCTTCCTT